>VYYI01002477.1:0-14766 GCA_021029175.1 Bilobella aurantiaca | reverse complement strand
ACTGGAAGTTAAGCTCTCAGGAAATAGCACGGCATTTTGTCGAACAATCTTTCCAATCGACAGTGCATTCATTCTTTTATCTTGTTACATCATCAACTTTTGAATTCTCATTTTCTAAATCCTTTGCATCGTCCGTCTTTTTCTGAATTTCCTGCTAATGTGTTTGAAAAAATTATTTATTGTTCTAAAAAAAAAAGATAATGTTTTGTTTTGTTTTTGGAAATTTATGTCTAGCTCTTTTACCGTACACTTTTCGTTAACCACCTTAATAATGAAATTGATTTGTATTATTTTGTGCTGCAAAAAATGTGTATGAATGACGTCCGATTTCATAGTATTGTTTTTTTTTTAAGAATCTCATTGATTCAATGATTGAAAAGCCTTGATCTAAAAGTTTGGTCGATACTTCTGAAAGGCTGTGTTCATATGTGTAGTTGGATTTAAGACCATTTCCAGTGCGTAACAGAGGGTAGTGAGCGTTGTAGCAGAGAAGTATTTTTGAAACGCTCTGTACAGGCTGTTATGGACTAGTAGTGCTATTTCCATATTGTACATCCACTGTGTTTGGAAGACACGTTGTGTTGTTAATAGTATTCCTCTCCCTTTAAATTGAGCCACCCAACCTCCCAGTCGTCCTTGCCGTTTAGTGGTGGTGGTTAGAAAAGTGAAATGCGAGTAGTAAATTGTGAGTGACAATTGACTGACTGTTGCTTCTGCAGCTGCTGCGGTTTACCATTCCTTTTGCACTTGGGTTCTATTTAGGGCGGCTTTCAAAGCATTTTTAATTTGTGATATGACGAAGTTTTTATTTTAACTCCAAGTGCTCAGTACGCTGGAAGCGTTGAATAATGGAACTTGATTTTGAAACTGATTTACAGGTGGTTGTGCAAATTGGGAAGAGGCAAAAATAGGAAGAAAAACAGGTGGAGTGCGATGAGCTGGGACATTTTGAGAAGGTAATTAACGACCAATGTTTTGACCAAATTTCAGGTGAGGAGGAGAGAGGGTCGTCTGGAGAGGAGTGGATCATGAGAGGTGAGCTGGGGAAGCGGAAGCGAGAGAAGTCACGAGTGGTCTACGGTGACGGATCCGAATTTAGACCTGGATGGGAAGAGGAGCTCATTGACTTCAAGAAGAAGCTGAGGATGCCTTCGAAGCTCATTCGAGTGGCCAAGCCTTCGTCACTCAGCTCCACGCCCAGTGGGAAGGGCAAGGAGGATCCGGACTCAGCGGCCCTCCAGCCGGTTGTCGTAATCTCTTCCCCGGCCAAATCGACCAAGGAGAACAAAAGTCCCACCAAAGGGCCCACTGTGGTGCCACTAGAAGAGACGCAGGCCCCACCTGTCCATGTAGTCAAGAAGGGACGGCCTCCCAAGATTCGGACGTCCAGTGAAGGAGGACGAAGTGGCTGAAAAAGGGAAGAAGTCACCGAAAACACCAAAGGGAAAGAAGGGGTCCAAGGCTGAAGCTCCACCATCCACTGGAGGAAAGTCGCCGGAAAAGAGCCCCACCACTGGAAAGGTGAAGTGGAAAAAGTCGAAAGGTGCTGAAGAGCCTGTCCCAATTGTGAACGGTGAAAGTGTGGGAGGCAGTGTTCATGGGATTGAAAGGGACAAGGGTTCAGCTCTCCTGCCAACGCCCGGTCCTGCAGGGGCCAAGTTTAATAAGAAGATGAGCATTAAGTCGGTCTTTGGAGTGGACATTCAGAGTGCTGGAACAGTGCCGAGTCCGGCTGGAACCGATTCGGCGGCAGCCTCCCCGGGAGCGGCGACGGTGCCTCCCAAGAAAGCGCTTCGGCGAAACAAGTTCAAGAGTGGCTTTGACTACATCAGGAAAAAGAAGAAGGCGACTCCGGATGGGGCTGGACTCCCACCACCACCAAAGCGATCAAAGGTATGGAAAATGACAATGAGAATTCCAGAGTCAAGGACATGGAAAAGGTCAAGTATGAAGAAAGGGATATCAATTGGTAGAAAATTTAGGGTTCGATTTAAGGAAACTGAGAAGATGGTAAAGTTTTAGAATATTTCAAAAACTAAATTAAAGTTTATGAATTATGATGGAAGGCTTTGGAACTTTTTCTAAAAAATGTGTTTGATGTCAGGTTTCTCAGGAGAAGAACATGACGGAGGATGACGTTCAAAATGAACTACGCTGTTGGGTACTGAACAAGGGCTTGGGCGAAACGATATTGCACCGTGCCGCACGGCTGGGGTATCCAGACGTAGCAGCGTTTACGCTGGAGCACGACATTTGTTCACCAAATTGTAAAGACAACGCTGGCTACTCTCCATTGCATGAGACCTGCATGAAAGGGAACCTGGAGGTGGCCAAAATCCTACTTGCCTACGGCGCTAATCCCTCTCAAGCTGCTCCTGGCGGGATTAGGTCAGTAAAACAACCCTAAAATTCACCTATAGCTAAACAAACCTAAACTTTTGAAAAAAAAAATCAAGGTTTCCAAAATTAATGTTAACGTTTACTCACCATGATTGCAGGCCACTTCACGAAGCCTGTGAGAATGGGCACGTGGAACTAGTCAGATTGCTCATTTCCTTTGGAGCAGACCCCCTTCTTGCTACGTATGCGGGCCAAGCACCTATTGAATTGGCGGAGCATCATAAGCCAGTGAAAAAGCTTCTAGAGCAACATATCAGAGACGTTCAGGGTCGGGAAGAGAAACCGTGGGAGTTTCGGGGCTCAATTTAAAGGGAGAGGAATACTATTAACAACACAACGTATCTTCCAAATACAGTGAATGTACAATATGGAAACAGTACTAATAGTCCATCCCAGCCTGTACAGAGCGTTTCAAAAATGCTTCTCTGCTACAACGCTCAATACCCTCTGTTACGCACTGGATATGGTCTTAAATCCAACTAGGTATACATATGAACACAGCCTTTCAGAAGTATCGACCAAACTTTTAGATCAAGGCTTTTCAATCATTGAATCAATGAGATTCTTAAAAAAAAACAATACTATGAAATCGGACTTCATTCATACACATTTTTTACAGCACAAAATAATTCAAATCAATTTCATTATTAAGGTTGTTAACGAAAAGTGTACGGTAAAAGAGCTAGACAAAAATTAAAAAAAAACATTATCTTTTTTTAGAACAATATTTTTTTTTTCAAACACCTTAGCAGGAAATTCAGAAAAAGACGATGCAAAGGATTTAAAAAATGAGAATTCAAAAGTTGATGATGTGACAAGATAACAGAATGCACCGTCGATTGGAAAGATTGTTCGACAAAATGCCGTGCTATTTCCTGAGAGCTTAACTTCCAGTCTCAACCTTCCTACTGAAAAGCTCTGTATACCTAATTGAAGGTACTAATAAGGCTTAATACTGTCAACAGTACCTAGCTTCAATTACTTTTTGCTAAGCTTCCTTACGCAAGAGGGTGACGTGGTCTCATTAGGTATACCATACCTTCACCCTCAAGTACTTAATTTTCCCACACTTCATTATCACTTCCCTCTTGAGTAGCATAGCTAACCACTTCTAAAAATACGTAAGAACAAAAGCTACACAACCACTTTTTTTTCCTTCTAATCTATTCTCCACTCTTCATTTTGCGAATCATGTAAGCTGCCTGTTGGCATTGAATCTCTTCATTACCACTTTATGCAGTCTTCCTTCAATTTATTCCAAACTCTATGACCTCAATAATTTTCAAAAGAAACTACAAGAACATTAGATTTTTTTAAGTTTCAAGGCAGAACTGCATGTTAGGATTGTAATCTCAAGAATCAGACACGCACAAAGTCTGCTTCGGGATTACGTAAGTGTTGTGAAAACAGGGTGTTTGGGTATCTGCCCTGAAACGAGTGTTAGATGATTTCCGGCTTGAAATTAAAAAAAAATGCACGGTATTCTCCAAACATTTTACTTCAATTGTTCCTTTTTCAAAAGTTTCCCTTGAGATTTTCCTCGTCAGCCATCCAGAGGCAAATCAAGTAAAATTAACGGACAAAACCAGCAGTAGTTGGCCTCAAACTTTTATTTCCTCGTTTTCCAAACAGCCCGAAACGAAAAGCCCTCTGACTGTCTACTTTGCATTGAGCTTTTTTTTTAACTACGTCAAGCTTAAGATTGCAAACTTATAAGTACATATGATCCATCAAAAAAAAAGTATCCGTTCAAAATAACACCATTTCCAAAACCCATTAATGACCAAAGTTAGGAAATTGAGGTAGCAGAATTTAAGATTTGAAGCTTGAAGTAACCGCTTACACAATTCTAAGAACAAAAGGACACATTTCAGTCTCTATTTTCAAAAGCGCAATTTTTAAAATTACTGTTCCTGGGGGCTAGAATTCTTTCACAATCGCATTCACTTGACATTCAAATTGTGATTTTGACATTTCATTTGGAGGAAAGGAGACGTAAATAGAAAATTCTTTATCTTCCCATAAATTTTTTATCTTTCACGTAACGTTATACCCCCAGGATATTTTCCTTCTAAATCAAGATCAATTCTCCAAAAAGTGAAAGCGGAGAAAGTAATCAATAAATTTCTGAAGGATTCCTTTCTCCATACATATACACAAAAATGATCTAGTTCGATTCAGCCTAACTCCTCTACAAGGCGAACAACAATCCATTTCGCCGTATTTTCTCTGCAAAAGGATACGCCAATCAAAAGCATTACTTTCTCCGCTTACTTTCTCCCAAGAATTTATGACATATTCTCATTTACCATTATTTCCCCTTCATTCCCCCCTATCCCTCACTTTCTCCTCCAAAAATAAAATACCAAAAATGCATCTTTTCAGAGAAATAATCATCTTTAACTTCACTTTCTTCTTCTTAAAAACGCTCCACTTTGACTTGCCTAGCAAAATGATACTGCTCTTACAAGTCATACCTTGATTTCCCCAAGAGAATCCGAAAAATTCACTTCACTCACAACTTTCAAACCTTTTTTTTGTACCTTGACCACTTTCACATTTTAAACATTTTGTTTAGCAAGTAATAAGATTAGGTTTTAAGAGTCCAAATGACTTTCCTGGAGAAGCTCTCCAGAGCCACTGCCAACGTGTCTTATCTCCTTAGTCACAGCGGGAGTCGCTGGCCTAGTTTCTAACAGGTAAAAAAAATGGTATGAATAAAGTGAGCCTCCTATTGTGTCCGTATTCGTAGGAGTAAAAGCCAAGGGAAAACATGGCTTGCACGAAGAAATGGTCAACTTATGAATTAGAAATTAACCAATTCGATTCAACCACCGCTCCCAATGACCAATCACAACCCTTTCCTCCTGCCTTACTTTCACTCTACGCATGCTCATTCCCTCCTGTTGCAAACCGTGCAAAATGAGCAAAAAAAAAAAACAAAGGCAAGTGACAGCTCAATTTGGAGGAGACCTACCGACACCACCACCACTTAAAACCCCCCTTCAGCCACCCACACTCAAATTATTCAAATTAAACGGCTCGCACCGTCGGAGGAAGGAAAAGGGCGCCGTGGCTCTTGAACAAAAAAAAAATCCATTTTCTAAATTGCAACTAAAAATTAATTTAGACCTTTTAAATTCTCTCGCCGCTACAATTATACTAGACGCAAACAGGCCGTTTTCGCGTACAGGATGCTTCCAAATTATTTATACACCGCACCCCGATGCAAACACAACAAAAAAAAAGTATTTCTTGTAGCACTAAGCGCAAAAGCTAAACCTTCACCCAGTATTTTTGATGTGTAATTAGGGGATTTGACCGCTAAATGTGCACTTATATGGATATTTAAAATTCTTAAATATTTTAAAGTGAAATTGTAATTAAGTAATTGACGTGAATTATTTCAACGTGGCTTTTTTCTAATTCGTAAAAGCAGAGATCAAAGGCGCGCAATAATCTAAAAACAAAACAAAACATTTTGCACCTAACTTCTTTGATACACAAAAGGGAAAGTGCTTCGAAGTGATCAAATTTTTGAGGGAAAAGACTCTTAGACTTCTTAGAAAACAAAAAGAACTCACTTTCTCCAGAAGCCTCCTTCAGTTTTCCTTTGGCACAATTTCGTTTCGGTCTTAATTTCCTGGCCTTCTTTCCCTCGCGCTTCGAACTTGGGTCCCTTCCGCCGCTTCCAGCGCTCCCATTTCGCTGATTTCCACTTTTCAGTGAGGAATTCCTCGTACTCCTTCGACGCTCCAACTTTCGATTTCCCTTTGTCGAGCCGGAGCGCTTCTTCTTTTTCTTCTTGACTTTCTTTCCTGAAGCCTTGGAACCAACGCTATGGTCCGAGTCGGAACTCTTCTTGTCATCATCGCTGCTACCACTACTGTCACTGTCTTCCGATGAGTCCGAATCAGCGCTTCGGCTATCTTCGGATGAGATCGAAAAGCTTGCCACCGACACGTCACTTTCGTTTTCTCTGTCCTCACTTTCACCACTACTTTGGAGACCCTCGTCCAAGTCACTCAATGACTTTCCTACAAGGCTACTTCCGCGTCGCTCCCTCAGCAGTCGCTTCCCGACCTTCCGACCTTTGACCTCCTCCTTTCTTCGACCTTCTTCAAGCCTCCTTTTCTTCTTCGGCCTTTCCGACTCACCCTTGGCAGATGACCCCTTTCGCTTCGCAGCTGCCCTTTCTTCATCTTTCTCTTCCTCACTTTCACCTAAATTCTTTTCCTCCTCTTCCTTTTCCTGACCTTTGACATTGACCTCTTCCGCTGAGCTTTCGGATTTCCCAGAGTCGGACTCAGAGCCAGATTCGGAATTCGAGTTTTCGTCCTCCTGCTCTCCCTCCACGCTCTTTTCATCTTCTTCCTCAATTTGGAAATCAGCGTCAACCTCAGCCGAAGCACGCCGTCTCCGCCTTCCCTTTGATTTCTTACTCTCCTTTGGCTCCGAACTGGATTTGAGCTTCGCCCAAAGGCCACCTCGCCTCGACTTAATTGTCATCGGATTGGCCGATAAATCATCCAGAAAGGAATCACAAGTGGCCCAGAACTCATCCATGTTATCAATCGCTGGAACGCCTTTGGCCTCAGTCTCAACGCTGCTACTAATCCCATAGGACGTCGTAGTCGGTACTGGAACCACCGTGATCTCCCCCTTGGGGAGGGATCCAGGTACCAAGCCCTTCGGCACAGGTACGCCGATCGGAGGAACCCATTTGTCCAGCTTACTCGTAAATTTCTTACTTCCGGACCGCCGCTTCGGGACACTGGCAGTCGGGGCTGGAATGACCGTCGAATTGGGAGCCACGGCCGCAACTGGTGAGATTGAGCGCCCAGGAGAGCGACGATTTATGCTCAAATTAACGCGAGCCTCTTCTTCTTCATCCTGAAAGTCAAAGACGGAAGTTTTGGGAGTAGCATTGCCACTGGAATTGTAACTTTTAAATTTCTCTGAATTTTGAGACGGATGAGCCGGAGACTGATTTGCATAAGGTAACTGTCCCGTTGTTGACTGAAGTTTTACAGCATTTTCCTGTTCAATTTGACTCAACAGATTTGGAAATACTTGCTTCTTTTCCGCTTTCGTTCGAATCCGATTCAAAGAATTTTCTGTATTTGGTGAAAGGGCTCCAGCCGCCGCTTGGCGCTCCACAAAATTAGTCCTTTGGTTAATTCCAAATAAACCAGGATATGAACTTCCCACATCACCGTTTCCCAGTGCACTTTGTCCATCTGACCCAGTTTGGTTGCCACTGACACCCGTCAAAATACTGCCACCTGCCCCGCCTGATCCACCTGGTGGAGATGCTAGACCCCCTCCAAGTGGGGGTGGAGGTAAAGGATTATGATACTTCTTCCCATGAAAATTCCAGGTTTGACGGTGATTGACCCCTTTCTCCTTTTCCTGCTTTTCGTGGATCCTCGTTTCTAACGAATTACGTAATAAATTGAGTAAGTTTTTTCGTTTTTCGCCACTTTTAGGTCCGCCAGATGAGCGGCCACTTTTTGGTGACTTTGAGGGAGGAGTATGCGGTGGTTGTGGCAAATTGGCGGAACCCTTTTGTGGGGTTGGTACGTTCAGAGGAGTTTGGATAGTAGTAGGATAGGCGGGACCGCTTGACGGCGGTGCGCTAGTGGGTGGGGCTGGCGGCCGTGGCCCAGTCAGGTGGGAGGCGTACGGGTAACCGCTCGGAAGTTGTTGTGGGGGTTGATTGGGCGGCCGCGGGGCTCCTGGATGAATGAAAGAGTAATAGTGAGACTGAATTTGATGGTGAGGACTACTTCCGCCAGCGATTTGTGAAGGATGTGGACTCATCCCTCCGGCAGCGAGTTGGGAAGGATGCGGACTTCTTCCGCCAACAGCAAGTTGCGAGGGATGCGGACTCATTCCTCCGGCAGCGATTTGCGAAGGATGCGGACTCATTCCACCGGCAGCGATTTGCGAGGGATGCGGGCTCATCCCACCAGCAGCGATTTGTGAAGGATGAGGACTTCTTCCACCAAGTGAAGAAGCGAGTTGTGAGGGATGCGGACTCCTCCCGTCAGAAGCGATTTGAGATGGATGTGGACTTCTTCCCCCGGCAGCAATTTGTGAAGGATGCGGACTTCTTCCACCAACAGAAGATGTGAGTTGTGAAGGGTGCGGACTTCGTCCACCCGCAGCAATTTGAGAAGGATGAGGACTCCTTCCTCCCGCAGCGATTTGCGAAGGATGAGGACTCTTTCCGCCGGCAGCGATTTGAGAGGGATGCGGACTCCTCCCACCAGCCGGAGTGGCATAATGGTTTGGGTAATTGCTCAACGGGGCCGAGATCGCACTTCCATAGTGCGACGGACTCTGCGCGTGGGCGTAAGGGTATGACAGTGGGTACTGTGATACTGACTGCCTTGATTGTGGAGTATTTGGTTGCTGCGTGGTTGCTGACCTTTGACCTTCAATGCCCAGATGCGGAAAGTACTGAGGATATGATGCATAGTGAGAGGGTGACGCATTTGGCGCTATTTGAGGATGACCGTAAAGTTGCGGCGGGGCAACTGACTTGGTAACTCCGCCCCCATGATTTGCGTATTCCGCTCTAGTCACTGACGGCTGTGAAGTGGCTTGTACTTCGTGATTAGTCTTTTGAGTACTTGAACTTCGATTACTTCCAGAAGTGACCGAAGGTGCTTGACTACTTAAACTGGAACTACTGCTACTAGTCGCTGCCTGTCCAGCACTCGCATAATGCCCCGAATAGTAGGGATGTGGACTCTGGCCAGGCCCTGGACCAGGCTGTTGTATATGGTAGGAAGCGTATGCATGCGGATAGGAGTGGTGCTGTGAGTTCTGCTGCACTTGGCTATGATACGCTCCGAGTCCGAAGGTGGGCTGCGGTGGATTGTACGGCGGAATCACTGAAGACGTCCTTGACTGCGACTGTGCATTTGTCGTTGACGTCGTACTCGTCGTCGTTCCACTTTGATTCATTGAATTCGGTGTTTGGAAGTTATGAGATCCAGGTTGCGACTGCTGCGGCGTCGGCGGCCGATACGTATTGTTTTGCTGCTGCTGCTGTTGTAGGTAGTGACCGTATAGTTTCGCTGGGTCATGACCTCCAGGAATGTTGAGTACTGCCGACGGGGAGTAGTGATGCCCAACTCCAAAGAGGTGGTGGCTCTGTGAGGCCGAAGAGGGGTACCCACCGCTGCTGCCCATTTGTGCTTGCCCACTCTCACCGCCTGAGTGTAACGTATTTGAATTGTGACTTGGGGGCGGTGGTGGCAGCAGCCTCGCCCCACCCTCCTTCTCCTTCCCGGTCGTTGAATTTGCAACGGCTGCAATCACACTACTGACGCTATTTCCCTGCGCCGCCGTTCCACCGTTCGGAGTTGAGGCTCCGGAAGACGATAGGGACCTCGTTCCGCTTCCAGCAGTTGAGTTCACTACACAATTACTACTAACTCCGCTACTGTTTGGCGGGGGACCTCCGTCGGGTAAACTAGTCGTTGAGGAATCAGCTGATTGACGCACGGTTTTAACTGATAAGTCTAGAGGTGACTCACGACGAATTCCCATCACCGGCCCACCGACACTATTCCCTGTCCGCACGGCACTGGAGGTGGGGCCTGCTGAGGGAATATTTAGAACACTACCGGCGGGACTCGCTGGCGGAGCAACACTGGCCACTGAGCCACCACGAAGAGTCAAGTGGTGTTGCTGAGCTGTGGAGTCACTGCGCTCTCTTCCAGGACTTGGACCACCACTTGGGCTTGGACCGTTTTTTGGCGATGAGGAAGATGCGGGTATCCGTAGTGTTGGTGACACTGTATTGTACATCTGACTCAACGTGGCTCCCAGTCCTTCCTCGTATTTCATTCGGTGGGGATTACTCTAAAATAAACAAGAGTAAAATTAGATTTTGAACAAAACAATCAGCAACCTAATTTAGAAATACACTAAAGCCAAAACAAAAACCGTTTTCAAAATTTCAAAACAAAACTACTTGGAACAATTTTTTTCGCAATATTCACTTACAATTTCCTTCAATAATCAAATAATCTTTTATTTAGAGCTACACGTTAAACGTAAACATTGTTTCTTTTTCTTAAATCATTTATTTCCTGTTTAAAAAATCAAAACCATCGAACAAAAGTTACGCATATGCAACAAATAGAAGGGAAATTATCGACATTTCTCCCAATTTCGACCATTATTTTCCGCCCACTCGCGGATTCGCATTTCCTCGAACGGACGAAGTAACTTTGGGATCTTGCATCAACTAGCACTTCGAGTAGCCTCCATGCTCTCTTTGAAGGAACAACTACAGTTTGTGACCCAAATAACGCTGACTCAAAGGAAGGTAAAGGAGGCTCTGAGCCTCACAACGAGATAACCTTATTAGCCCCAACTTCTCGTTTGCCAACAATAGGCATACACCCAGCCTCCAAGCGTCTCAGCACCACTCGCTTTGGACTAGCCCAACCAAAAACTACGATGCAGAACAGAAAAACTTAACTTCTCATTTACGAGCGAAGAGCTCTTAAAAACAAATCATTTAAAATCCTACCATATTCAAAAGAGGTCAATTCCCAATTGAAAAGGTGTGCACCCACACTTTACTCCATTTTACAACAAAACTGTCATCAACTTGTAGAAAAACGAATGAATTTTAACAGTATTCCACCAAAACATTTCAACCTTCCACTGCATCATACATCACTTGAACGATTCTCCCAAAATCACTCATTTTATTTGTCCTAGCACGAAATCCAGCCAATTTTTCACGAATCTGACTACTTGTTGTAAGTCGATATTTTTTTTGTAAAATATTTCCAAAGTTTCACACAAACTTTTTCCATAGACCGATGATCCACCGACGGATCTTTCACATTTTTTGAAATTGCTTTCCAAAGAATTCTTCCATTTTTTACACACATTCCTTCTGTGCACTACACTGCAGCTCTTATTTTGGACCGTTCTGATTGACCCATTTTTTTCAGTTTCACAAGAAATCTATGCATTTGCAAGAACCCATGATCCGATTTCGGAAAATCCGAAAGTGCATCTTCTTTCAAAATCTGTCACATTCACTTGATCCTCCTTGGAGACTCCGTCTCTTGTTCCTTTCTTTCTCAAAATTTCAGAACAACTTTTCCAGCTTCTTCAATCCTAATTTCTCCAAGAATTTGGCGCTTCTCCTCCATTTTCGACTAAATCAGCGCCCTTTCACTCTATTGTTTCGAAACAAAGGGAAATTATACTTTTTGCTCCGCCTTCGGGCACGAACACCAAAAAAAACGAGAAGGAGCATTAAGAAGAGCCTTCTTGCCTCAGCCTCTTTTTTCTCAAAGGAGAAACTGAAGACTGGAGGAAGAGGCTCGGCTGGCTGCTGAAGATGATGTTGACAAAAGTTGAAAAACTTTTTTTTTTCTCTTCTTTTGGATCTTGTTGGCGCAGAGCAATGTGTTAGGAGGCTTCTCGGAGGGAGAGGAAGATCAAGTCGCTTGAGAAGACGACCATCGTCTCTTTCCGAGCTCAGTCGAAATAACAAATAAAAAAACGAAAGCTTTAGATAACAGTTAAAACAGAGCAAAAGCGTCGGCGAGCCTCAGAGTTGGGGATGCTACAGAGCGAGAGTCTACCAAATTCTAAACTTCCCAGCATCCTTCCACCGTCCAAAAAACTAGGAATCTTCGAACAACAGTAAACAGAAAAAGAGGAGCTAAAGGTCAGATTAAGTACTTCTCAAACAATCCATTTTTACCTAATCGATCCATCCTCGCCGCTAGGCATGATTTCCTTCTCCAGCATTCCACAGCCACCCTTCACACCTCACCAACACTCACTGCCGCTGGATGCTGGAAATAGACCGTCTACTCCAAAACTCCAGTTTTTTAGCCTAAAAATAGCGTTGCCTCGAGATGACAAACGTTGCGTCACTGAAGTGGATTTCAGAGAATGTCGATGATACAAATAAATTCAATAATAGAACTCGAATCGGAGGGGATTTTTATTAGTACAACTGCGCCACAGACTACTGGGTTACTTCTACACAAAAATTATTTATAAAAAGAACCACTTTTCCTCATTCCTGTGTCAGGCGAGAAGTCTGTTTCTAAAGTGGAGCATCTCTCACGAAATTATCAAAATCCGATCTCTTCCGAACGGATGACTCCTTAAGGGTACTCAAGTGCCGGCTACTTCCCTTAAAATGTTGACCTTAAATCAACTTCAGGGGGCACAAACCCCCTCCGCGGGAATAAAATAACATCAAACCCTATTATAGTTTTCATTAATTGGTTAGTACGTTAACCGAGTAAAGCCAAACAAGCCTGTCCTAGAGACAAAAATATAAATACTCCTGATCTAGGTTGGGGTTGTTCGGCTAGTCTTAAGTACACTAAGCCACCTTTCAATCACAAATTCGCCCTTATTTCATATTCCCACACTCCCCTTCCCTGCCCCCTTGACACGCACTCACGACGAGAGCACTCCATTTTTAATACTTAAAATTGTTGGAAAATATCACCGATAGGCGCCGAAAGCATCTCATCATGTTTCATTGAAAATGAAACTATGCTGTTTACGGAGCGTCACAAGAGAACCTTCAGCGCCTTGGCTTACATTAGCATACAGATATTCAGCAACAAAATTCTTAAACTTTTTGAGAAATGCTTGGGCACGAATGGATGTGACTTTGATTACTTGAGTTTGCATCGTCGATGAGATAATTCAGCATCGCTGAGTGGTCATGGGGTCAGCCAAAAATTACGGGCCTCCCAAAACGCATGCTCGTAAAAAGGAAAGTCATAATTTGAAAATTGAGGTCAAAGGTAAAGCACTTGCCAAATAGTTCTTTTGGAAGCCACAGCTCAACTCATTCTGTAAATTGCATTGCTTCCACCATTTCCCTCTCTCCAATTTCCAATATTTCAGTATTCCTTCCAGGTATTTAGCAATTAGAGTGAGCGTCAAGACAAATTAGAAGGAACCACAAACTGTCAATCCATCTCCTTGACTCGCTTACCAACAACCATACAAGCCTTAAGCTCCTTCCTAACCAAAGTGTCAAGGCACAAAACAGGCTGAAAACAATAACAAAGTCTTCTCATACCATTACTCCAAGAGCCCTTTACACCATAAACCTCCACGGTATACCGTGCCGTTCTTTAACAACGCCCAAAACCAATAGTGAAAGCTATCTAACCATCGCCCACAAAATCCTTAAATCTTTCATTTCCGGATGGCATTGCTCGATTCCTTACTAACTTTGTTATAAACGTATGTTGGAAAACTATTTTTAGCTTTTATGATGCCTCACTCTGTATACTCCCACATTCTATCCAATCATACAAAAACCACGTCGTTACCATCAAAATCATTCTTCTTCCTTCCAAAAAGTGCTGCCGTTGCTTTGTAACACGGCAGCTACACAAATCAATACCACCTTAGTCTACTGAATCGACAGTAACCACAACTTTTCAGAAGTAGCCACAGTGTTCAAATATTTCTAAAAATTGTCTCTAAACGTGGCTTCACTTGTAGTTGGAACGTTGGAAGTTGTAATCCTTTCACTTTTCATTTTCCAATCTCCGTCTCCTAGATGAAAGATGAACTCCAAAAGTTCAAGGTCAAAAATCCCTTACTCACTAAATAAAAGTTCCTTTTTCTCCGTCTTTCTCTCGCCGTCAATTTAAAAGTTTTCTAAACCTCGAATCTTTTTTTCTCTCCTTGACACTCTCAAATCCCACCTGTTCTTTCACAATGATTCAATTTCCTCTGTCTACCTAAAGTACATAGAGAATTTATTAGAATCTATTGGTTCTAATCAAACAATTCACTTCGTTTTTGTACCTGTTGTGAGCTCTGGGACAGTGGTGAGTGATGTGCGGCTGGCGTGGTTCCTCCTGTTGAATTTCCAGCAGGAGCATTAGGACTCGGAAGCGGCATTGGAAGGCCTTGAAAAAAAGGACGCGTTCCTTCCAAAATATTTTTGTAGTCCATCTGTACGACAAAAACGAAACAAATTAGACTGCGACAAGAATAAGGGTAACATCACTTTAACTATAGCTTAAACCCATTTAAACCTCAACTCCTCAGCACGCCAAGTAAGTTTGAATCTCACCCGAATGAACAATTAAATAAAAACAAAAGGAGTTTACAATAAGCGAAACTGGATTTCATTGAAAACAATTCATTAAATATTCCAGAATTCAGACCCAAAACCGTTCATAATACATCATTAAACGATGATGTTTATACCGTGAGTATCACTAGAAACTGAACACCCCAAAATAAACAATTTATTTATTTTGCAAAACTATGAGGGAATCTTGCGGCAAAAGTAATTGCATAGTCTAAGTTGAATCATTGACAACG
>VYYI01002476.1:0-14775 GCA_021029175.1 Bilobella aurantiaca | reverse complement strand
GGGGGGGGGGGGGCAAAGTGAGACATTGACCACAATTGAGGACAAACTGAAGTGGGGCAATGTGAGACATTATGCAAATTAAATATGGGGTAAGACTGAATGCTTTGAACATACACGGCAATCAAAGGGCATCACTTGGCCATATTTTCAGAACTAGAATCGTCATTTTATATGTATGAAAATTATAAAAAAAAAACATGCATAAAATTTGTGTTGATTAATTTAAGCGCTGAAAGTTGTTTAATATTACTTCAATAATAATACAGAAAAATGAATGTGATATAATTAAGTTATATTATTTTAAGTATGTTAATCTACAATACCATTTTAGGACACACTAAGATTGTATTTTGCTAATTAATTCGTGGCATACGGAGAAGATCTGTAAACCCACGTTGCATTATTTGCATCTTGGGCAGAGATAGTATGTGTCTGTACTCCCAGTCATTGTGAAACCACGTACGGCACCGGCAACACATAGTATGATTGCAGATTTCGCCTCTAGCCGAGCTTGTTTCTTCGCAATCCGAATTTCCGCACTCCGAAATATCAATATATGGCAGATATACAAGTTCTTAATCCTTGAAATGTAATTTTGCAAACGAAGTGTGCTATATTGTACTTGAAAGCGTAGGAGAGTATAAGCGAAAAGGTTTTGTGTGAAAACCGACTGTGAAGTCATTCGGTTTTTTGTGATGAAGAGAATGAGACTATGCAGGAGCAAAATAAATTTCTAGAAAAATCGTAACATCCCTAGAAAAATCGTAACACCCATAGAGAAATCATAACATCCCTAGAGACATTGTAAAATCCCTTGAGAAATCGTAACATCCATAGAGAAATCGTAAAATCCCTAGAGAAACCGTAACATCCCTAGAGAAACCGTAACATCCCTAGAGAAATCGTAAAGTCCCTAGAGAAACCGTAACATCCCTAGAGAAATTGTAACATCCCTAGAGAACCCGTAACATTTCTAGGGAAACCGTAACATCCCTAGAGAAACCGTAACATCCCTAGAGAAACCGTAACATCCCTAGAGAAATCGTAACATCCCTAGAGATACCGTAACATTTCTAGAGAAACCGTAATATCCCTAGAGAAACCGTAACATCCCTAGAGAAATCGTAACATCCCTAGAGAACCCGTAACATTTCTAGAGAAACCGTAATATCCCTAGAGAAACCGTAACATCCCTAGAGAAACCGTAACATCCCTAGAGAAATCGTAACATCCCTAGAGAAACCGTAACATTCCTAGAGATACCGTAACATTCCTAGAGAAACCGTAACATCCCTAGAGAAATCGTAACATCCCTAGAAAAACCGTAACAACCCTAGAGAAAGCGTACCATCACTCTCGTCCCATCAATGTTATCCAATTACAATTTTAGGTATAAATTTTAATTTTAATTATATTTCAATTATAATTTAATAGGTTATGACGATAGTAAGTGACTAATTAAACAAATAAAAATTTGCAAATTACTTGGTGTATTTTAGTGCGAGAATACATTTGGCATTCAATTTAGCTCTTTTATGCTTTTCATTCAACCTATTTTTGCTTATATCTAGACGACTTCTACAATGTTATTGTAATAAAACAAAATTAGCGGAACAATTAACAAAAACATGTGTAAATAATATTTTCAGTGAATTTTAAACAAACCATCACACAAATGATGAAACAAAAACCAAAATAAGCACGAATCGATGACTGCATACAACAAAACAAGAAAAAAACAATTTTTGTAACGATGTCCATAAAACTAATTTCAACTCATTTCCCAATCTTCTTCCTCATTAACAAAGTGTTCCGGAAAAACCGCATGCTCGTCTTCTGCTCCATGCAATTCTTGTTGATTAAACTGTTGTTGTACAGCTGCTGAAGTCGCTCTTGCTTGTGCTGCTTCTCCTTAAATTGCTGCAGCTCATTCCGCTGTTCCAAATAATCAAGCTCTATCTGACACTGAATCGCCTGCGCCCTTCCTTGCGCAGCTTCCTCAAGTGGGTCAGCATCGGAGCCGATATGAATTGGGAAAATGATTTCTCCAACAATTGACAACTCTTTACAACCACCCGGCAATCGTAGCCGTGGACGATACGGTAGCTGCAGAAGAAGTAAACGATAACTAGATGTGGAATTTGAACATCGTATTGGTTAGTACATGAGTGCCATTGGCGTAAGAGTGCTGTAGTCCGTTTTTTTTCCAAAATTGTCAATAGTTTTTGCCAAGACAGAAAAATGGAGGTGTTCTGTGTCTTCCATCTGTAAATGACGAGCTTGAAATGCCGGAGCCAGTCATTC
This sequence comes from Bilobella aurantiaca, assembly GCA_021029175.1. Lineage (NCBI taxonomy): Eukaryota > Metazoa > Arthropoda > Collembola > Poduromorpha > Neanuridae > Bilobella > Bilobella aurantiaca. Next base: position 12,471 of record VYYI01002476.1, on the reverse strand, counting down.
TGTGAGTTTACCTGCGTAGTAGGCTTCCGCTGTAGCTTCGCAGAACTGAAACATAAAGGAGTGACGTTTTTTAGCGTTTTTTGTCAGTAGCGACTCGCTAATTCGATGATAATTGCTCGAGATTTGATTAATTTTCAAATAAATTTTGAAATAATATAAAAACACGATTAAAAATGTATCTAAATGTATCTATTCTGCCGTAACAGAATGCATATTTTAATTGCGGTATTAGAAGAAAATGTTCCTATTAGAAAACCCTAATTGTTCTGAGTATTGTCTTAAATTGCCCCATTTTTTAAAAGCAAGAAGTCTCATATTGCCCTACTTGAGTATGTCCTCATTTGTGGCTGGCTAATGTCTCACTTTGCCCCACCATTCGGATTTTTCCCAAGGCATTCCGCTCTTTATACACAGGAATTGCCCATCCCAAGTTGCCCCTTCGGTTTTTTACAATAAATAAGTCTAAATTTAGATGAATAAAACTTTAATGCAGAGTTCTATACTAATACGTTTTATCTAAATTAGTCCTCAATTCAATTTAATTCATTCGATTTTTTATACACAGCCTTTAATCTTTCTTAAATCCACTGTTTTTCTCAGCATCGAACTCGTCAAACTGAATCCAGATAAGCAAGTTCGCTTGACAGAAATGACTCAAGTTCTCCTTTACTTTTCGTAAGTAGCAATGGTACAACTGCCTTGTAAGCGTAATTGGAAGTGTTAGAATTTACATGTACATTTAATTGTACATCTACACTACGCCAAACTGTAGAAAAGAAAAATTGCCGATGGATTTTATCAAGCTGATCAATGCTAGATCCACTTTGAAGGGTTAATTTTGCATTTATAAACAAGTAAGAATCCGCCAGGTTTTAATTTTCATTTGATACTGGTACACTGAATTATATTTGGCTATAATCTTGAGTTGAAAATGAAAATGGCGCTACTACAAGAAAGGTAGAATGCTGTACAGAAATATCGGTGTTTGGAATTAAAAATAAATCTAAGTTTGACCTAAACGATGGTTTAGATCTCGGGTCAACATTAATTGGATTCATAGTGTCGTTTTTGTTTAAAAGCTTATTTTGTTTCAGCTTAGAACACTTTCTGTTTCTTATTCTTCTTTGCAACTGTTGCCTGCTTTTTCTTTTTCTTTCTTTTTCCAGCTCCTCCAGTTTGTAATTTATAACTTTGCTTAGACTTTTTTATTTCTTTTTTTCCCACCTCCAACTTAAGGTTTAAGCCCGGGTTCGAAATTATTACGTTTTTTAACTACAGTGACTCGTTTTAAATTAATACTATAGCTGAAATTTGAAGAACACATGCCTGGACCAACACCGCCACTTGGCAATGTACCCTACTTTTTGCAGAAATCAATCAATCATATGACTCGTTTTAAATTAATACTATAGCTGAAATTTGAAGAACACATGCCTGGACCAACACCGCCACTTGGCAATGTACCCTACTTTTTGCAGAAATCAATGACGAGGCAGTAGAAGTTAGAAAGTCAACTTTGTTTTTCTTATTTTTTATACTCTGCAAAATTGACATTTTCAAGAGTTAAATTGGAAATTTGATTTTCATCTACAGCCCCAAATTCTCCAGAAAAACCTATTTTATTTGGCCCTCGAATTTTTGTTCTTATTTGCACTGTTAATTATGATACACTATTTCGCTTCATTGGTATTGTTTTACAATTTTCGTCAATTAGTTGGATGTGATTATTTTCAACATAATTGGCCTCGGTGAGTGGGAGATAAATTGGTTCTCAATACTCCAAGTAACTGACCTTTTTTAAAAAAAAAATACCCTAAAAAGTTTTCGCACACTCTATCCAAATAAGTGTGCGCAAATTAAAATTTTGCAAAAATGTTAGCAAAAATCATGCTTACCTATTTCTAATGCTAAGGTTAAAATTTTGCAAAAACGGTACCAAATGTCATGCTTACCCATCCTTCAAGCTACGGTTGTCAATCTTTCTTCTTGCAAATTTAACCCCACACTTTCTCCCTTTCACTCTTCCTTCTCTCTATAATTACAATAAAATTCTAATGCATTTCTTGGGCTGTTATTTATCCTCTCCTTTCCACCCTTTCACTTTAGCTCTCTATTCCCACCACAATTACTTCAAGGCAAATCTCAAGCACTAATCCTCCCTTAACCTAATTAACATTACACCCCCATTACATAGTAAAATTAGGCGGCACATGCGGAAGCGGAATGAGAGATAATACCAGTGTAATATTGCTCCTTGGTTTTGAAGTATTTTTTCCCAACAAAATATGTAGACTTTAGCTCACATGTGACATAGTTTAACAAAAACAACAATATTATATTAATGAAAAGATTTATGATAAATTATTACGGTTTAAAGAGATGCCAGGGTTTATCACGTTTACACCACGCCGTGTTATCAATCAGCAGCTTTTCCTTTATTGAGCTGAGATATTTTTTGCTAATTATTATTTATTTATTTTCAACTTTTTCAGTTTGCTCGATTGGGGGTGTAGTTTTGCTTTGTATAAAAATAGACCCGAAAAAAACACGAACATTCGAGAAGCGTAATTTTTTCTAATTTGCAGTCGTTACATTACATTATCAACACAATGTCAAATTTTTATATGCTAATTGTTGCTAAGTTTCAAAAAATTTTATCAAAAGTTTAGAAATTGTAATCTAACCTACCCGTAGGGCCTTTAAGCCCTGGCTCGTTTCGGCTTTTATTATAAATATAATATTATATATGATAATTATTAATTTGAAGTTATTTCTCTAACCTCAAATGGAGACAAGTCAATTGCGTTTTGGAAGTGTCAGTCACAAGATTTTAATTTGGTTAGAAATTGGAAAGTTTGAATTTTATACACAAGTACGTCAACCTCATTTTTATACTAAGCTTGAATTTTGTAGTGTTTAATATGAACTTTTATGACTACAGGAATGGTGTCGGCGTGATTTAATATGTTTATATATTGTTTTTAAGTCTTTTTCTCCTGTTCCCTTCTACTGTTTTATTTAAATTCCGTATTTTATTTATAAATGTATTGTTTTATTTATTGGTGCAACTAAAACTATAAACTGGATAAAGTCAGAAGGATATAATGACGTGTAATGTAATCCCGTTATTAATAAAAAAAAAGTATTAAGACCTAAATTTATAAGGTACATAACTACTAGGTTTTGAGATGTGGAGAGTCAAACAAAATTTAATAAGTTGAAGTATGCTTGGCCATGTACGAATGTAAAATTTGTGATCTTTTAGTTGTATGAATATTGAACAAACTGGATTTTTACTGACTTGCATGTAAATTCGGTATATGTATTTACCTTATACTTATACCGCTCAAATTGACCCTTTATTTTGTAGTCGTTTGCGGTATACTAAAATTTATTTTTATTCTGTTTATTTTATTGTTGTAGTGTTAGTGTCGTAGTGTTGTGATTCCCACGTTTTGTTGCAGAAAGTAAAATTCTAAAAAGAAAAATATTTTATGTTACATGTAAATATTATCATTGTCTGAAAATGTCATGTAAATTTGTCAGCAAAATTTGCCCCATTGCAGCAGCGCAATGTTTAGCATAAATGGTTTTAAATCCTTTCCTGATCGTTGAATTCTCTATAAGTGGCGGCTCCAACATTTACTGACATTGAAAGATTATAATGCTTAGATTTCATTCAGATTTAAATGAGATTTTTTAGAATTTTATGAAAAAAGCATTGTTTTTATTCTGCGAATAAAACGTTTATAGGTCTATAATTTGTCCCATATCCTATAGAAGTATATCCTATTCGCTCAGGTCCCACTTTCGCATCGACAAAAGCAAAAATTATATGTATTCAAGGCCTGCGAGAAGAAATTTCAAAAGTTACATCTTGTGATAAAATTGTAGCTCATTTTTAAAAAGCCTGGTGCAGTGTGTTTGGATAATTTTCAATTTGGCTTATAAGAGCAGTTATCAAAATAGCCAGAAAAATCATATAGTTTGTACTAGTTCTCTTCTTTATTCTATAACAATTTCTTTAAGCCTTATATTTTATTATCCTACAAAGAAACACTTGAAAGGCACAGTATTCAAGCGCAGCAAAGTTGGGACATTCTGTAAATGTCACTCAAATAAATTTCGTACAGTTTTTTATACAGCACATTTTTTGCTGTATTAAAAAAAATTGAAACTGAGTGATTTGTACTACTACTCAACTTTATTGAGTGCTCATCGTCCTAAATTAATATGCTGTGTTTTTACTTTAATTTTCTGATAACAAGAACAATATCCAATTTAATAGTGAAGCCACGTGTTTTATACTAACACATTTAATCTGTCAAATTATGCGTCGTGAAGAACACGCTGACTAGCTTTATTGAAACTTGCAATTTTTTTTCCAAAAATAGTTGTCTTAAAACATCGTAGTCATTTTTTGTAACCAAACGAAAATTATTAGGTCTAGAATGTTCACAGTTAAAATACGTTAAATAATTTTCTTTTTCTGCAGCCTTATTATTAACCTTAGATTCGTGCAAAACTATATAATTTGTAAGGGGCATGGCAACAGCAATGTGCTTTTGAACCTTTTTTTGAAAATAAATTATTCCCAACATCTCAGAACATGTACAAATTCTACGCATTCCTAACTAGGATTATAAGTCTATAATTCACTTTGTTCACAGACTTCTGTTTTGCTGTAGTAGAAGGTACACTTCTTTTTGTTTTCATTGTATTTGTTTCATAAATAAAAATATTAAAAGCTTTCAGAAATGGTGTTCTATTATTACGGAAATATGTTGTAGAGCCAAATAAGCCATTCGACATATTTGTGTGTTCAGGGAACGACCTCAGTGAAAAAACTTGAAACTAAAGTCACTTAACTAGTTAGATAATTTAAACATAATTGCATTAATATTTGCAACATGTCAGTATCGACGAGCAAAAGCTTCAGCTGTACTGTATGTACAAAGTGTTACAGTAGAAAATCAACGCTCAAGAGTCATTCTTTCATACACACAAGGCAAAATTTACACAACTGTCAGGAGTGCAGTCGGGAGTTCACGACAAGGACTGGATTAAAAAGACACAAAATCACACACACTCGGATCAGAGACTATTTGTGCAACTTATGTGGATTTGCTGTTGCAACTTCTGCAAGTTTAGAATTGCACATACGTACCCACACTGGAGAGACGGTTTTCGACTGTGATATTTGTACAAATTCTTTCATGCGAAAATCAGAGCTTAAAATACACAAGGAGCAGCACCACAAAAAACAAAATTTTGAGTGCTTCATTTGCAATTCCTTGTTGAGCACAAATGGCAATTTGAAGCAACACATTTTTATGCATAGCGGCGAACGACCATACGTTTGTGATTACCCGGATTGTTCTCAAAACTTCAAAACAAGATATGTACTCCAGTGTCACAAGAAAACTCACTACGATCAGAGGAACTTTTTGTGTGACCTCTGTCCCGCAAAGTTCAAAACAACACCTCCTTTGCGTAGACACAAGAAGTACATCCATTTCCCACTAGAATACAAGTGTAATTTTTGTGAAAAAGTCTATAAAAGTAAGGAAAGCGTAACCAGATCATTCTAGATCTCATTGTCGATAAAACAGTTATCCATGTGAATTTGGGTTAAGGTCATGTAAAACCACCGAAATATTTGACTATAATGTCTTGGAACAATAATGTAAAATGACTCTCAAATGTCAAAAATAATTTATGCAATTTTCGTTGTCTTTATTTAGTTGATTGCACTAAAAGTTGTACTGAATTTAAGTTACATTGAAAGCAAGTTCATTGGTGGTGTATATTTGCGCAACATATACACATACAATATCAATGTCGATGAATTTATTATTTAGATAATATACAAACTATACATTTTCTTAATTAAAATATTCAGTTTAAGTTAGTTATGCAAAGACTAAAATAATAATATACTATATAATCTAATATACTATGTACTATAAGACCAGAGAAAGCAATTTATTCTTAAAAAAAAGTAGACTAAATGTCAGATTGTGTAACCACATTTCTGTTTGAGGGTTCTTTCCATTTCTTGTTTAAAAGCTATTTAAATTTGAAATTTGGTTTGTGCAACTTGATGTTTTGAAATCAAAGAGAAAATAAAAATACTTTTAGCATATCACACTACATTCATATTTATTGCAATTCGAGTTTCCAATTATTGCATTATGAATTCCCCCCCCCCCCCTTCCTTTCTGGGTTTGTCAAATTTGGGAACATCTCAACAAGTTTTCCCATACAAAACGCCTCTGCATTATTTAAAATACAAAAGGGAAATAAATATTAAATGTATACGACCTATTGCTTTGCTATTTCAATCAATTTTGAATGAAGTTGAAGTTTCGTGCAAGACATTAAAAACATGAAAGCCTGCCACTACATCCAATTCAAGTATTTTAATAGAGTAATTTTATATATACTTACATCCATCCAAGGAGTTTCAATGTCATATTGAGGTCCAATCAATAATTTCAACTACCTACAAATAAGGTCCACATAAGAGGAGTCTTCAAATCCTTTATTCAACTCGCGAAGCTTCTTTAAAATGTTTAGTGTGGAAACTGTAAAAACGTTTGAAATTGCATTTGGTAAATCATTGCAGATCCCAGGGCAAGCAGTAAGAGGTAGTGTTATACTGGAGCTGAATAAAAAGTGCAAGTCAAATGGTAAAAAAAAACATACTTTTGAACAAATGATTAGTTGCGTAATTTGAGCATCAGACAAGGTTTGCCTATTTAAGTGCACCATTTTTTCAGGAATTGAAATCAATTTCCGGGGTCGTGCAAGTTGTAATTGGCAAGAAAGCAAGAACCATCATGTCTCTGAAGAGCAAATTTATTTTGATCACACACAATATCTTGTGGGTGGACTTGGTAAAATAAAAGTCAAAGTTATAAAATGGTTAATTTAAAAATTTTAATTTTTAAAAAAAGCTGGAATACACAAAAATTTTAAACGCACAATACTATTTCGCCTATCAAAAACAGCAAAATCTCCATAAAATTTAAAGCACTTTGGCCATCCCAATATATATTGCCTTGAATATAATTCATATTATTTGTTTATGGTTATATAGGTGAGTTAGAGCTACCAGAGGGAAGAGCCATGTTTCCATTTTGTTACATTCTCCCACCCGGTCTACCGTCGTCATTTCGTGCTAAGTATGGATTTGTTCGATATAGTGTTATGGCCGTGCTCAAGAAACCTTGGAGCACGGATCGATCTGTTGTGCAAATATTCTACGTCAATGGTATCCTTGGGCTAAGTTCCATACAAGGCGTTACACAGCCAATTTGTCTAAAATCTAAAGAAGCAGTGTCTACTTTTTGCTGTGCTAAGGGACAAATCGTGTATAGTTTTGCACTCCCAAAAAGAGGATATGTCCCAGGAGAAGTTTTAAATTTCACTTTAACAATAGACAACCAAAGCAGCAAGGAGGTTGCAAAAGCACAAGTTCGATTCCTTCGTGTATGTGGGCATAAAACTTATTATAAAAATAATTTATTTAAATAACATAATTGTAGTTGTGAATTTTTTTTAGTATGTTACATGTCATGCTCAGGGTAGGACCGAAAGCGAGTCGAAAGTCTTAGCAACTCTAGAGCGTTCTGGAGTTAAGCCAGGTGAGTCTGATATCTGGTATGCAGATTCAGAAGTATCAAGACTCCCGGCTGCAATACCAACAAGCAATGGAGGCTTAATTACAGTTAACTATCGATTGGAAGTAAGTTAACTTAAACTATTCTCGAATAATTATCGCGCTGGATATTTTTAGGTTATCGAATTAATAAAAAATTTTTTTAGAAAATAATTCTTTCATAGATTGAAATATATGTCTGCGGATCCCGTAACATCTTTCACGAAGCAACTATTTGGATTGGAAATATACCGCTCATTGATTAGTAACTAGAACGTGACCCCCGTCTGCCCGAGAATCACGGTTAGGGACTACTCAACATATCTCAAATCTATTTTCTTATGCTCTTTGACATTTGCCTATCGGCCTGGTCAATGTTTGCGTGTGCTAGTGAATGGGGAGGGTGGTTTTGGCCTGTTGAGTTGAGTAGGAAGTTCCGAGGTCTGAAGCTAATGGATTTTCTGCTTGACAGTGAACGTGGGGTTGACCACCGAGGAGCCCCTTGCTTAGGCAGAGACTGAGCACCACCGTACGCATACCCACCTATGTTCAGCCTCTACGACCGCAGCTTTCCAGGCCTCCACTCACCACTACCACACCACCGCTTCTTTGTTGTGCTGGTGCCGGGATTAGATCTCGGCACCTACCCAAGTTAGGACAAGGGTCCTAACACCCCGGACTACGGGCCGTGGGCTATTATATACTAGTAAACACCACCCGTCCTAATACGGACGAAGATTAAGGAACAAGATGATTTAATTTTAAGATTTAAATCAATTTTGATGCCCAGATTTGTAACGGTTTGTGTAAGGAGGAAGAGAAAGGCTCTTGAGAATTGCACATGCGCATTCCCGTCCACTCGCTTAAAAGAGTAGCAAAAATTTCTCTATATGTAAACTCCATACCTCCTTACTACCCCACCTTTGGCCACGCACGCTTCGGTTTTTATTTCTAGGTTTTTATATATTTACCAGAGTAACAGATTAAAACAGAGTAAAAAAAAGAGTATTTGCTGTTCCTTAGAAACCAGCACTTTTAGATTCATAACAATCCTGATTTATTCTGCGATTTATCCTTGTCCTTTACAAACATAATCAACTTAATTGTACAATTTACTAACAAAATGACCTCCGGACCACAAATTCACAGTGAAATCTTACGTTTGCAAAAGAAACAAACAGTTGAGTTGGTTCCAGATGCTACCAGTACCGGAGAAATTTTTTTTCAGTAATTCTAATGATTTTCTAATATCTGGTGTCCTTTCTATGCCACCGTGTTTATGCATTTGAACAAAATGTACATATAATTCTTAGAATAAGTTTTTGAGACACATTTTACACAGAACAAATATTTTTTCTTAAATAACCCAAACAGAAATATATTTGAACCCTCCTTCCAGCCTTGATTGTTTGAATAATCCTAATCCAGAATTCTGGTCAAGTGTAAGGGATTACGAGAGCCAAAAGTTCTCAATAGTATTTAAACTTAGTTTCTAACCGACAAATCGTTTATACCCAACCATAATTATTGCTTACAAAAGTATTCAGTGTTTGATTAACCATATTTTAATACAAACATTATATTTTTCGCTCTGGCATGTCGCTTCAAGGTAGTAAATTGTTCAGCTGCACTATTTGTGATAAGCGCTTTACGAAAAAGATTGTGCTTAACCAACACTTCCGGCTGCACACCAGAAAAAATTTGCACACATGCGAATGTTGCACACTTGAGTTTACGACCTCATCTGCGCTAACGGTTCACATGATCATACACACCAATAGAAGTAAGCATATGTGCAATTTTTGTGGGATTGCTATGCCGTGCCAATCAAAATTGGAAATACACATGCGTACTCACACTGGAGAGAAACCATACGAATGTAGAACTTGTTCAAAATCATTCACTTCATGGACTAACTTTGCATTTCACGATAAGCAGCACGATGTACCAAGGAAATTCAGATGCTCGATTTGCAACTACACAACATGTCATAGCGGAAACTGGAAACGGCACATGGCAACGCACACAAATGAGAAACCGTACCAATGCGAAGAGCCAAATTGCTTTCAGCGCTTCTTAACAAGTTCTGACCTCAGCATTCACAAGCGGATCCACTCTGACGTTAGAAAATATTCATGCTACTTATGTTCTGCTAAGTTTAAAACCACCAGTAATCTGAGTAGACACAAGAGAGAAGTGCATCTCACGAAAAAACACAAGAATGCAACTAACGGAAGCACATTTTCACAAAAGAGAGATTTGAAGTAGCGTCATAAAATTCACCTAAGGAGTTCCAGATATAAATAAGCAAAAAATTTGAAATTGAAATTGTATTTTAAATTATATGCTTATTTCAAGATATATTGTTTTTCAAATAAATTTCAAGTGTTGGTCGCTAAGTTTTTAGTAAAAAAATTTCTGCAACGCAAATGTGTACAAAAACGTAGCGCCCGTATATAATCTCATTTATTGTGAATATTTTAACATTTATCGTTATAGTATATATTTTCTTAGCAATTTATTCAGTATCAGCGTAGACCTTATAGACCTTTTGTAAAAATATTGCTTAAAGTTTCTTCTTAAATCATTAAGTAATAAGACAAATGTTGAGTTATGTCTTTGCATCCTATTTTATCCACATTATATCAACAAATATTGTAATAAATTTACATCATAAAAAGCGTTCCTGTGACAACAAAATTTCTATATTTGATTTCTGTTGAATTATTTACTTACGTGTAAGAAATTTTTTTCAAAAATTAAATCCAAATTAACCAAAAACTAGCGTAACTAAAACTTGTAACGGGTGCATCATAAAAGCATGCTTTTTGAAAGTAAATATTGCAATTGCACGATTGCTAATGTTAAAATGCTAAAACGTGTGTTTGAATAGTGACAATTTTTTTAGTAAAATATAGCAATGGATAGTTTGTTACAGAATAAAATCATGCAAAAAATAGAGAAATTTTTGCAGTAGAGCGTTTTTTGCCCAAGCACTGCTCTAAACAATTTGATGACATTATTTTTTTTTGCTGAAATCAGTAATGTAAATAAGCAATGTATGCAGCGATGTACTGCAAAACCCTTATAACAAACGATATCTAATATAAGGGGAATTAGTAAGGCAAACATGATAGTAATGGCAAGCATATTTAGGCCAACTAGTTGACGCCCATTTATCATATTGCATACGATGCTCTCCGTTTCAAAACAGGTGCAACAAAACCGAACCCTTACTGACAAGAGTAATTTTGGATATTAATAAAAATATTAAACATTTTTTTGTTTATCACCTTTCTCTATATCTAGCCTTTTCATTTGTGGACACTATAAGTATTTCAATGGCAAAAACTTGCATTGTTCCCTCCTTGAAATTGGTTTAGTACTGCCTTCAAGTATAAATTCTAAATATAAAACGCCCAAATAATAGTGTTGGGGATCAACAACCTGAAAACTTTAAACTATCTCGAAGCTTTTCAACATATCAATACATCAAGTCAACGTCTCCTAAGTTCCTTCAAATAAAAATATTGCAATTTAGTTTTACAAATTGTGCCCAGAGCTATAAATACAATAATTCGCTTGTCTCGCATCTGTGATACATACAATGGAGTGTTTGCATGCATGTGCAGATTGCGGCTTCGAGTGCACGGAGTTGATTAGGCACAAGTATCACATTGTTACACATACCAAGAACACAGTAAGCACATTTGCAAGCTATGCGGGCTTGCCATGGCTAATACTTTACAATTGGAGGAACACATGCGCTCGCACACAGGTGAGAGACCTAAATGCAGCACTTGTTCTAAATAATTCTTAATGACAAAATCAAACCTCGCAGTACATAAGAAGCTACATGATGCAGAAACGAGACATGTGCAAGATTTGCAACTCCAAACGTCATCTAGTGGAAAGTCTAGCCACATGCAGAAACATTTGAATGAAAGACCGTACGTTTGCAATTTTGCAGTGCAGACTGTTTGTTACTGTTTAAAAAAAAGTCCTAACTTCAGGGATTACACGCGAAGCCATTCTGACGCAAGAAATTTTTCATACGATATTTTCATGTGTACTGCAAAGTTTAACACATCTGCTATCCTTAAAAGACACAAGAAGATTGTAAATTTCAAGAGAGAGAACAAATGTGTCATTTGCGGAAAATCGTATACACAAAAAATAGCCCTGCACGCCTTCGGTAAGTGGCCCAAGCTAGCGCAGTGGTTAACACTGCTGACCTTACTTTTTGCGTTCCCACACATTCAGTCCTCACGCTTATGCAAGATGGTTCTTTATAAAACATAAACAAACGAAGTTGACGACTACCACAGCACACATATATATAGTTTGAGTTTTATAGATATAGTTTGTTGTTTACCGTTATAGATAATGTGGCGTCGTTACGTTAAGAATGAGTAGAAAAGCCACGGTGTGACGCTCCTACCCATCAAATTGACAAATTGGCAACACAAATTGCCAAGAAATCCTCATCCAACTCGCCCCTGACACAGTGGACATGGACCACGAGGAGTACTCCTCGAATGTCCAGAACTCATGTCCACATCTTCAGTGGGAAAGTTCCGGCACTTGGATTCTCGACGGAAAACTCCCAGGATCTTCCCGAAGGCCATCGCTGGAAGCGCTCCGCCGAAGAACCCAAGTCCTTTACAATAACCTCATTTTTGTTAGTTAAATTCCATTAACTCTTCCCTAACAACTACTCTACAAATACCTACATCACTACAAATATCGGGTTTGGTATCTTATATCTAATTAAACTAACTACTCTGGAATATTACTAACGTTTGAAC
>VYYI01002475.1:0-14776 GCA_021029175.1 Bilobella aurantiaca | reverse complement strand
GCACATTGCTAAGTAATAGTACGGGTCATCTTGTTTCACAAACTCGCCAGATGGAAATATTTCTACAACAAGGTAACACTGAATTTTTACATACGGAAAATAGTAAGTCGCATTAGTGTTCCTACTGGTAAAAATGCTCAGTGGAACTGGTATAACTGAAATGTCAAAGTTAGATGAGTTCACTATAATTATATGCACTTGACAACGTTCAAATGTATCAAAATCGATTCCGAAATTCTTGGTACAAGAAATTTGAAAAATTGCATTGATAAAGAAGCAAATCTTTCCCGAAACTGACATTTTGTTAGCAAGGGATGGTTTTGCAACTAGTAAATCGAAACAAAAATAAGATAAGTTTAAAATCCAGTATAGTTAGCGTTAAAATAACTAAACAATGAATTGCCGGCTAACTACTTTATTAAGGTCTAACCATTCAATTTGCTCTGCAAGTATCTAACTTTTGGTTGCAATTATTTGAACAAAATTCTTAACAACAAGAAATTGGAACTGTGGCTTGGAAAAACAGAAAAAATTCCATGGTTAGTGCTGTAGTGAAATGCTTTCAAGTGTTTCAAAGGGCAACCCCACAACTTTTTTAGGCTATAATACAAAACTTCAAACAATTAGCTCTACTGCGCTCTAAAGTTTGGTATTATTTAGTCGATGATTACTTTCTACCGGTCATTACAAGCTCTTGAGAAAGGAGAACAACCAATCTTGAATAATTTATTTTCTGGCTCAAACGGTTTAGAGCTTATGTAAGACTAATACGTTTCTTACAAATTCGAATATTTATATATATATATATATACATATATATATATATATTAATTTCATAGCTTCGGGAACTTTGCTTGTAATTGAATATTTCCCATTTAAATTTGTTTGTTTAGACTCGTCTGGATAGTCAGGTAATTACGGATACTCCTGACCTCTCACGAAGTGGCTCGTATAAATTGGGGTAACCCGTCATTGTCGCATGTTTCTTTTACGAAATTTGGTATTATCAACTTTTAAGCAACAAAAGCTGGTAATAATATTAAAAAATCAGAAAAATATCTGCAAAAATTGTTACCAAAAATTGTTCCAGGCAAGCATGTTTTATCAAATACTTATTTTCAATTTACCGAAAATTATAGTTTTTTCAAATGGTTTAGGTTCGGTAAAACTGTGCCCATAAATTGATCCACTGGATGAAATCTACGGGACAAAGGCCAGCATCAATCCGCCTCATGTCCATGACAGCGGTGCCGCTGGTGAATTTGAACATTTCTACTTTGACGATGTAACTCTCGACACATCAGAAAAGTTCAGTCCGGAGACACCTTCAGTGCCACCACGACCCAAAACTTAATTGTCTGAAATTGTGGTTATGAAGGCTAAATTGAACGCAGGAACTGGGAAACCGCGAAAGAAGGACGCGCTAACTCTGCTTACTGAATCGCAAGTTCACCGCATACAAACGTTGGTCAAAAAATTAAAGGGACTGGAGAATTCCAATTTAAGTATCGTGTTGACATAATCGAAAGTAGATTTTCTTGCAATTGATCAAATATTTCATCTTCTTCGCATAATTTTAAAATACTTGAATATGTTGAGTAAGAATTTTAATACAAAATTTTCATGGTGTTACCTGAGTTTAAAGCCAGATCTAAATCCATTCCTGAATTGATTACAATAGCCTCAACTAATTGACTTCTCGAAACCATAATAGCTGTTAATTAAGAAATCAACATTATGCAAAATACAAATTTCGCGCATTTTTTTCAATTCTAAATACCGAAAAGCAACTCAACGTTCCCGTTGGCTGTCATAGAACTATGACATCATAGAACTATGTACAACTATACAAACACGGGATTGGGCCATTAGGTATCCTCATCCGACTTTTCTTAGCACATGTGTCCACTGTAAGGTATATTAATATTTTTGCCCTGTATTTAAAAAAAGTGCCAAATTGTGTGTCATCAAAAATGCCTATTTTAAGCATTACTATTAATTCTAAACTTTTTAATCAGAACATCAAGTTAACATTACTCAATATATTTTATGCAGTCCACATAAGCTGAAAGAAATTCACCAGTTCAAATTGCTTCAATTTTCAGTATTAATAAATGCGCTAGTCAACTAACGAGAAATATACGTAATGCGTAATAAGGGTATTGTCGTAAATACTGTTTTATTTATTTCACAAAAATTGAATGTATAATGTAACATACAACTTTTTAAATCAAATTGGAGGAAATAAATTGCAGTAATTCATTTATGCGTCTTTGTAACCTTCCGGTAAAACTCGAGGGGCTCGCTCCGCTCTGGGTGCTTTTGGAGCCGGTCCTTTTTTTGGTTTCTTAGCAGGTTTATCATCATTTACCTCATAATAATCACGTGATGGAGGGCTAACGTGTTCTGTTTCTTCAGGTATGTAGTCTTCGTAGTCTTGTGGGGTAACTACTGGTACATATGCAGATTCTTTAGACGACGATGGGATATTTACGTCGTTGACTTTGGGAGCAACTTCATGCTCATTTGCGGCTTCCTCTTCTTGCGGAGTGTCTTGTATTGGCTGTACTCCCACCGCCGCAATCAGGACTTGTTTAATATTCGTGTAGTTGCAGTTAGGGTTGTTGACCTCTGCACTGATGGCTCTGAGGACTTGCAATAGTCCTATAATACAAAAATTTACATTTAGCCGAATATGAGGAATCATTTCACTTTCATCACTTTGTAGAAATATATTTAATTGAAATAAACTTGTAGATTATAATTCTGAAAATTATCAGTATTTCAAAAAATGCTGATTTTAATATTGCTCTTTCTAAAAAAGAAAATTATTAAAAAAAACAACAAATACACTTTGTAAAAGTTATTAGTATTATCTTTTTCATGAAAACCACTTTAAATAAATTATAAAAAAAAATGCGCAAGTTTTAAAGCCAAATTTGAGCATGTCGTAGGTTCAATGTTAAAAATTGGTTAAGTAACATTACCTGGTGTGATCTCAAGCGAATCCAAATTCTCTTCAAAATCCACCTTTTTATCAGTTATAGCTTGTAAGAGATCTTGCAAGGTGGCATCCCCATCTTTGCCTGCTTTCTCATATATTTCGCAATGCTTCTTCCAAGGTAAATCAATTTCAGTTTAAGCCAACATGTAAACAAGTGACCTTAAATCTGTCGCTGGCGTTGGATCTACAAGAACAGTTCAATCCCGAGCAAAACAAATGATAAGGTTTCGTGTCACCACAAGACTATACCAGAAATTTCTACCCTTGTAATATTTTCATGTGTAATTGATATATTATTTTATATTATACATATACATATTATTATGTATTTTATATTTAATATTTTTTGGGTTTGTTAAGTAAAGCACTCACCTTGGCCGAGTTGAAGAAATGGGCACATGTACATTACGGATCCATAAGTTGGCTTATGTAGAGATGTTCCATTAAAATAAGATTTACTTAGATCATTGATGAGCGCTCCTGAGAGTTTTGCGCGTTCTCTGCAAAATACAGTTTGAGGGCTGAGATTTCTAAGCGTTATTCCGCTTCCAGCAAGCGCTTCCAATCCATCAACCTAAGGCATTCGAAAAAAAAATTAATTACATTGTAAAGAGGCTTAATTCTTGTTTAAACAGCATACTATATCAACTCCAACCGAAAATTTCTGCGTCTTTGACCCTGTCCAATCGTTTAGCAATTCCTTCAGGTTCTCACTTTTTACAAATTCTGTTACAATTGCATCGCCACAGCGAAAGCCTTCTGGTATTTCGCCATCACAAGACACCTTTCCGTAGGCAAGCATGTTGACAATTTCGGCTAATGAACATTAATAAAAACAAATCGTTTTGTTGCATTTGTATATTTTAGAAATATTATGTTTATATTACAATGTGTGTGTTTATGTTTAAAAAAATGAAATTATGAACGTCTACATACCACGTTGGTTACTACTATTTTTCACCCGATTTGAAGCTCTCCACTCGTTTTCTAGATATATATTGAGCGTCTCTGCACCTGCCTACAATTTCAAATATAGCCATAGTAGAGATGCCGTTCAATATAAATGTTGTAATTGTAAACAAGCGAAAAATTAAACACTCAAAGCTGATTAATAACAAACAGCAATATCAATTTAATGAACTCATCGAAAAACGAACAGTTCGATTTAACTCTAACGCATGGAAGTGTAGAAAGCAATATTTCTAACACGGCTTGTGCAAGAAGTGTCAACGAGATAAATAATTTTTTTATTAACACTAAATCTGACTCAAATAATTAATACTCAATAAAGTAATCCATCCTTCTACAGTTTCTATTTTTTTTTACTCATGCTAAGATTGTGAAAATAATATAGTTTGTTAAAACAATATTGTGGGGGATGTTTGGGATATACACCACATTATTTGAAAATTTAAATCAGACAAGAGTCTCGATTGTTCTACTTACCACCTTCAGGGTGAATTCCATACGCCCATGTCTAACTGAAATTAAAAAAAAAGGTAAAAATTTTTTACTTTTTTTTAAAGGTTTTTTAAATTTCATAGCAATTTTTGGTAGTTTATTAAAAATGATAATTTTCTCGTGGTTTGAAGTCCAGCCTTATTCAACCCAATAAATAACTCATTGCAAAATTATCACTCCGGCTATATACAAATTACAATTTTTTTTTCAAACTGTTAAAACAAACCATTTTATAAAAGAAAAGTTAAAATCTTAGTTTTGCAAAAACTTTAATACAATTTTTTTACAACTCTGCAACTAATATTTCCTTATTTGTAAAAATTCCCAAAAGTGGCTTTATTGTGCTAATATAGCTTATACCTAAAAAGGAGAGGCTGGTATCTCCACTAGGCAATTTTTCACAAAGTTCCAGTTCAACTTCTTTTAGAAAAGGAAATTTATCGTCGGATTCTAATATTTCAAATTTCACAGTAATGCTGGCAACCCCATACGCCAATGCCAAAAAATGGATGTATATTATGAAGTTCATCGTTTTCTCAAATCTGTAAAGATAAATAAATGCGAGGTAAAGACAATTAACATTCTTGCTCATTTCCTATTCGTAGGTAACTTAGTTGTTAGTCTAAAAACTTGAGTTGCATGTAAGGCCAACTGGAAATTAGTGGGTTTAAATTTTGCCTTCAATAAAAATTACAAGAAAACATTTGAAATCCTATTGCAGCTTTTGTTACCACTTTTAATTCAGGATGAGACATTAATGAATATTAGATACTAGCAAATTACTTACATATAACGTTTTTGGCGACGCTTGATAAGCTTTTCGAAAGTTTTCAACTCACAATATATCACAAAGAGTATTGCTCAATTTATACAAATACTAGAAGCCTGACTCATATTCCTGGTTGGCAAATTAGGGGAATGGGAAATTTTCTATTATTATTCAACCAATATTAATTTTAACCAGTAAGCCATATTAATTGGTCTGATTTTTAGACCAACTGCTGGATCAGATTGTCCAGCGGTTAAGCTCTCATTGCATCTCCAAGGGTAACTTGAAGTTACTAAGCATTTTTTCCTTTAAGAAAAGCTACAGGACACGACTGGTATGTAAATGGGTTGTGTCCCATAGGATTAATGCAATGGAATAAACTTTTGGCATATTATTTTGGATAGTGAAATAAGGTACAGGTACTTATAAAGTATTGTATTCAGGCTCATGTTATCAGTACACTTTTTCCTAAGTGTGAAAATCAATTAATATGTGTATATTTTTTGACAATTTACGTTAACACCCATAACTAACCAATTTGAAGTTTTAGTGTATACTTATGTGAAGCCGACAAGTAATATTTGTATTCATTGCTGCTTCGAAGCTGACTGTCTGACACAGCAATGCAGCATTAACTTCAAATTAACTCTAACATTAACTACGTAAAGTACAAGAGTAAACAGATTATTAAATATAATTTTATAAATTAACACTTAAGGTGTTCTCCAATTATGCGAATTCTGTAAAATCAAACTAAGATTTCTGTTTATATTCCTTTACCTGTCTTTGCTATATTTTTCTCGTGCTGTGTGTACTTAAGAAAACATACTTAAAGAAATATGTAAAATGATTATGTCGTACTTTTTGAAATTTTTTTATTGTAATGAAGGTTGATTATGATTTGCATTCACCAAACACCCCATTCCCCCACTTCTCGTGCATAACTTCTTTTAATATTTTCCAAATTCTATTATTCTTCAATGCTACAGATTATAATCTAATCAAATTTATATATCAGTTGAACTAAATTCAAATATGGTTCTAATATTGGAAAGGTAACCTGTATCTGTTATTCGTTTAAACCTTAAACATAGTAAGAATGCAGATACGAAAAGAAAAGAAAACAATTTAAGTGGAACCTCTTAGCTTTTTGATGAGCAACACATTTCTTTAATCACTTACAATTCTGACGGAGCATTATTATTCCTGCTTATAATAAGATTTAGTAGAACTTCATGAATTCACTGCATAAAAAAATATAGAAGTTAAAAAAAAGTATTTTATTTAATAATTCGAAATTTGCTATGCAAGGATACGACGTTTAGCACATATCTTTTTTTATTGCTTCTGTAGTGGCAATACCTGTTTTTCACTTTCCTACATGACATGTAAGTAAATGAATTGAATTAGTTATGATTATGGAATTATATCACCAAAAATTCTGAAAATTTTAACAAGAGTGCTTGTGGAGGGTTTAGCTTTAAAAATTACTTACAATTGTAGAAAGCTACAAATTAAAAAATTTAATACCACCAGAAGCTACCCTTTTTCAAATTTACTATTAAACTTACTAGGATAACCCTAGCATTGACCAAAAAATAATAATAAAAATAATTTATCTTATTATCATATTTGTGCCGAGCGGTAGTAGGCAAAATAGTTTATTACAAAAGGCACCGGACTAATAAATTATGAATTTACCAAAACAGTTAACATTGAATAAACCACACGATGTAATTAACAAAAAGTTAGCAGGGGCATAATTTTTTTCCAAACCGATTCCCAATTCAGGCCAAGAGTAACTTTTTGCCTCCAAAGGAACGTTTTGAAAATACAAGTTGTACGGGTACTACGTGATAAAACTCGGAAACCATATACCAGGAAACTTAAATATTTATTTTACATTCTAGGTTATTGTGAAATGTGGCGATACATATGTTAACTATGAACACGCCAGGCTAATGTGTCCTTCAAAAAAATTATAGTAGAAAATGAACTTTTCCATGATACACCGAAAATAAGATGACCAAATCAAAATTTCCAAAACAAGGCAATATCAATACCAGCTATCAGCTTGGTTAGTAGAGATGGGACTTGTCGTTGATGTATGTGCTATCCAACTATAGCTCTAAAAAGCACACTGATTTGTTCAGATCGAGTTAAAACTTTGTAAACCTGTTAAGCGACTCTTATAGGTAGCTATTGTCTATTTTCGTTTATTTGCCAATAGCCTTAAATTGAACAAAAGTGATTTAAATCACTTGTTTTGGAAATTTTTGTATTTGGGATTTATATATAAGAAGGATAGGACCACGTTTTTAAGACGGAGGAATTGAAAGATGTGCATGCACATTCCCGTCCGCTTGCTAATAGCGAAATAAAAAATTTCAATTTCTGTATAGAAACAATCGCAAAAATTACAAACTCCTCCTAATACCCTCTCTTTTTTACAGAGACCCACAATCGCCGATTAGCTTAGAAAATGACAATTAGAATGGAGAATTTAGAGATTGCACGCGGTAAGCTTTCTCTAAAAATATCATTTGGATATTCAAATATCCAAATGTTACTTTCTAATATAAGTACATTCGTCTAAATTTTTGATCTTCGAAAATTTAACGGAAATTGAAATATTCAAGAGCACATGTAAGTTTTGATTTAATTCTTTTATTCCAAATCTACATCAAAATTTCCACTTAATGCTATTATTAAAAATATACATAAAAATTTAAATGAAAATTAGTTTTATCATAAAGAAACAAAACAAAACTACTTTCTGGATTATGTCTGTGTTAAATATTTGCCAGACCAAAAACACTTAATTTAAACTTCTTTTTTTTTAATTTCAAGGCTGTTAACTGTTAATTGTAGAATTGACAATCCTTAGCTCCAAGTCAATGTAGTTAAGAAATTGCATCTATCAAGAAATATTTGTAGCTCATTTTTAAAAGCAAGGAGTCGGCAACAAACGTTTTGTACGTAAATCTATTCTTTTCATTAAGTTTTAGTGCCTTTATGCCAGAACTCCGGCTAAGAACACCGAACCAGCAAATTTGCTTTAAAATTTATGACTGGTTGAAACAATTTGTGAAAATATGAGATTAGCTTGTTAAAAATCTGGCCAGCTCCATTTAATTAGTAAAAGTAAAAGGGTAAAACCTCTTCAAAACTCTATTTCACTCTTTATTCCAGAAAATCAATTTAATCAGAAACACAAACAGAAGCTAAGTCGCCATTAATATTTCAAACACAACATTACTTCACATATTTTGCGTTTTATCAAGAACTCTTTTGCTTTCAAGAAAGGGCAGTCCTTTGAAAGATTCAAGTAGTGGTAAAAGTAGAGTGAAATTGTTTACCGGTCTTCAACAATTGTCTTTGTCTTCAATGCGGTTATCTTATCTACCGAATGTTTTGTATGCGTTCGAATCACAACAATCTTCTTTGGTAGTATCATTACCTTTTGTAAACAAAGTAACGTAAACTTTTGTATTTCGTAAACAAAGAACCCTGTCGAAATAACTAATCCAAAAATAAGTATGATGATGACCCCTTGCAAACTTTTTAGAGTAAGGCCCCTCGTCCTTTCGTTTCCCATTTTTATAATTGAGCTCACTGTACTTCGAAGTGAACTTTCTGATTCCGGTCTCAACCAGCGTGAACCCTCGATTCGGCTCTGTTGCAAATACTCCTCATCCCAAAAATCATATAGCCCTGCCGCTAGTACATGTGCAATAACCCAATCTACATCGGCCGTCAGAGGTGAGTTCTTGGGAAAAGCCCAAGCAACATGAAAAGAAGCAAATATATCTTCACTCTGAACAAATATATTTTGTCCTGCAATCATTGCAGAAGACACCCATGACAAGTTTTGTGCCATTGAAAACTGAGCTGCGCTGCTATAATCAAAACAAGCTGAGCTTTCTTTAAACAACGCCAAAATGAAGCATTCAGTTGAGGAGTTTACGAATCGAGCAGTCATAAATATTTTCACATCAATAGGATTTTTGGAATTTGCCAAATAGTGGTATCCAACACCGCCATAATCTCTAAAGAAAATTTTGTAGTTCCATTTTGCCACTTCAGCATATGTCCTTGGAAGGTTTTTCAATGGAACTGGACTAGTTAGGAACGATATAAGTTTTGACCGGTATGCAGTCCCGATAATTAGTGAAAATAGAATAAACTGAACCAGTATAACTTTGGTGGTGTTCTTTGCCTGCCTAATAGCACTTGAATATTGATCTACGAGAATTTTTAGAACACAGTATGTAGACGCCATAGCTGTTTGCATGTACAGCTTTTGTTTGTGGCTTCCAAGCGTTGCAATGAATAGCATGCAAAGAAAAACAAGAGTTGAAAGGCTAATGAGAAGCCATACAAAATTGGTGAACGGGGCATAAATAGAGTCCCAGCGAAACCCAATAGCAGGCTTTCTTATAAAGAACAGTCGCGTATACCTCTCGTGCGGCATAGTAAAATCGACATACTGCAATCGCCAGACGGCGAGTCCAATCATTACTGCAAAATCGACTCGAGATGTTGCTAGGTCACCGACTGAGCCGATAATTGAACCGTTTGGTAATAATGTGCCAGAAGCCCCTCCGCCTGAGCCATGGATTATATCAAATGTAAAGTTAAGAATTTTTGATGTCTCATGCAGCATTTTGTAGCAGGGTCCTTCCCCAGAAAGGGCCCTACTACGGCTTCTGTTAAAACGTATTCTTTCGGGTACCCTTGACGTAGAGACGAGAAAAAATTTCTGAGTAAATAATTTCCGACAAGGGTACTTTGAATAATCACATTGTCTTTCTAATATTGTCAACATTATTATGACATCTTGGTATCGAAATTTTTGGCTAAAAGGATCATTTAAATACAAAATCACATCACTTTCACTTTCAAATATTTGATGGAAGTAGTCCAGATGTGGACGAAATTTATAGTTGGTGATTAAATTTTGCAGAACAGAAATCCTATCACGAGACAAGTCAACGACCACAAGGCTGCAATGGGTTATATATTTTAGTTCCGTTCTAGAACTCTTGTTTGCTGTGCTTTGCGAAGATAGTTCCATGGCATTGAAAGTTGTATTTGAGGCTGAAGGAATATTATTATGTAAAATTAATTGTACCGGGAAAGAATTTTCGAACGCGGCTTTTATTTTCAACACATCAATTTGCGCCATTTTAAAATAGAATACTATATCGCTTGAACAAGGATTGTTTTCAAATTCAATGCGCCCAGTATCAAACAAGTTTGAGTATTTAACCCACCTTCCCATATGTCGGCTTAAAACTGATTCAAAGAATAAAAATAACTGCAAAACTAATGAAACCCTTAACATTTTTGAAGGTATGCCACTTGTCAAAAGCGCAACCTCTAAATGATTTTTTTCTCGAACTTTTTTTTCTTACAAGCGACAATGCACCACGTAACTCTATGACATTTGAGCGAAAAAGTAATATATCAAATTAAGAAAAAGATTCCATAATTTGACAACATGTGATACATCATCGAGCGTTGCGGCGCGTGATAGTTTAGTAAGTTATTATGTGAAAGTGTATCAATCACAATCTATTATACCAATGGACATAAACGCTTGAAATTGCAAATTCAAATTTGGATTACTTCACCATCAACAATGAGCATAGAATATCAGCATTTCGAGAAGTTATTTTTTTAGAGAAAAGAATTTATTTATATACCATTTTAAACAGATCAATTCAGTACAATGCAAGATTGGAAACAGTTTCATAATAGGTTATTATGTTTAGGATTTTTGGAGAATGTTATTTCTCAACAATAACAGAAGCGGAAATGAAGAAATTTGTTTTGAACATTTAAAAAAAAATTCAAAATGTAAATTTGTACTATTTGTGGGTCTTGATAATATGTTGGGACATACTGCTCTGTGGGCAAAATTCAGGAATTTCTCCAATTAAGTTTTGTAACTATTTCTTAGTCGAATTATAATTAATAAAAAATAAATACACTAAAATAATTAGTTTAATGCCACGCCAAGTAGGGAAAGCTTATAATTGTAACTAGGATGCCAATACCAGCACTTCTGGAATAGAACACCTAAGTTGGAAACACCTTATGCATGTTAACTCGAGAGGCCCGCAATTAAACCTCGCGTATGTTAAATTATGTTAAAATAAATGCTCAACCACCAAAAAGTTCATCAGTGAAATAAACAAAAACGTTAAACTAGTGAAAAACTTGTTCATCGCCAAAAATACTAGTAGTAATGGATCACATATTAAACAAGTATTTCTTGTTCAATTTGCAAGTACACATTTAAAATAAATAAAAGAAATAAATACGATTGTAAGTTTTATTCTATGAACGTAATAGGTAAATAACTAGTGTTACTAACACTGCTATTTATGTACCTATCAAATACAAGTTTGATGCGCAATCAAGGTTTAGGTTCTCTTTGAATATGTGTTACATTTAATAGAAATACTTGCTACACAACTTAAATAACTAATCAAATCAATAGTGTCATGTCGAGACACTTTTCTCGACATTCTACATTACTATTGAGGAGGCAAATATTCGACAATACAATTTAATGCATAATCCTAGTTCCCCCGTACTGCACCGGCAACTCTGCGGCAGAAAATGTCTTTAGCAGAAATTCTTGCCATTCTGTTTTATCCAATCCAAACATCTGTTTTAGTTAAATAAATAGATTAAAAAAAAACTTAAATTATAAAAATCCATCCAAATTCGTAATGCCCACGTAAAGTCTACTAAATATACCTTGAAGGCCTTTTTTGTTTCCGCACTCATTATCGACAGCATTATGTTCAATGGGGCTGGAATTTACATTTAATTACTTTAGCAAATGCTGGTTAGGTTATCGAAATGTAAATCTGTTGTCTTACTTTCAAAAACTCTCGGAGCTGTAAGTTTAAAAAAAATTGTTACAAACACTGTTTTATTTTAAATATTGAACGTCTGCTTACTGTTTGATGCCGATAAGGTATTTTGCGGTGTTCGGATAGTGGGCTTCATAGACAGTAGGAACCTCGGCATAGAAAGGTAGACCTGTGGATCAAAACGAATAAAATAAGTTCATATGCAAAGTCACCAAGTTTAG
This sequence comes from Bilobella aurantiaca, assembly GCA_021029175.1. NCBI lineage: Eukaryota > Metazoa > Arthropoda > Collembola > Poduromorpha > Neanuridae > Bilobella > Bilobella aurantiaca. The sequence goes on along the minus strand of VYYI01002475.1, from coordinate 2,431 downwards.
TGATGAAATTTTTTTTGAGGTACAGGCAATGCAAGCGTGCTTCCTAGTGCTAAAGTTGTTCATGTCTATAAGCAGTATCCAGCTGGATGAGTTCGAATTTTGCATGACTTGTGTTATTGTTTCAAAAACAAACAATACGTAGCGTTTTAATTCTTCATATTTTCCGGAAAGCACGACTCTTCTTATGTCCCATTTCGAAACTACCATAAGAGCTGTAGGATTTCCTTCCTTATCTAGTATGCTACCAAAATCAGTTGGAAGATGCTTTTGTAGATCCATCATTGCTTCTGAATTTGGAATTTGATCAACATTGTTCTCACGCCTAAACTTTATGCTCTGTTAATAAGAAATTTAGAATTAAAATGAAATGCAATCGACTATATTTATTTTCCTATTTTCAGGTTAATCAAATATCAATTGTGTTTAAGCTTTGTTGATTCGATCCGCAGCATTAAGTGAAAAATTTACAATACATAAGTTTACCATTTTTAAGGCTTGAGCTGCACTAGGAATGTCCAAATGCTTGCCTAGTATATTTCAAAATATTAAATGGTTGAATCTGTTTTTTTTTTCATAAATATATAAAAAAAAACTCACTTCGAAGCCAATTAATGAGGTATGCTTCAGAACGCTGGTAGTCCATGTACAAAACATTGTTAACCTCCGGGAGGAACTATTGTCATTGTATGAATAGGTATAAGTTAAATATAAAAAAATATTTTACAAACAAAACATGCAAGTACCAGTTTTAGAGCTTCCTTTTCCTTTACTGTGTAATTTCCAGATTTTTGGGCTGATTTCACACGGATGATTGCTAGAAAAATTATTGTGCAGTAGACTTCTGTTTTCATCTTGGTAGCAACAAATTTGATCGACGAAGGCTTTGAAAGAATGAGTTGATTTGCAAGCATGTCTTCCTTAATTAAATACTTTTTGAGATGACGCTTCCAGGCATTTTTAGATCTTCCATAAAAGTGCACCATAATTGAGTAATGTATAGTTAAATCAGACGATTACATTTATTGAGGAAAATGGTCTAAAAATTACTCGATTTAATTATTCACGCATCCACTCAAGTTGTTATCGCATGTCACACTGGTTCGTTAAATTAAAAAAAAAAGTCGTTTGAGTTGTACTTTTGCTTTTTGGTAACGCTTGGAAGGGTCAAACTAAACGCGTATAATTCAGTTTTATTTTTAAAACTAAACGATTTATTTTCTGCTATTGTGAAATCTATTAATCGTTTACTAAATCCACGAGATTACTATTTAAAGGGGTTGTTTACAAATTTCTGACACAATTAAGAGTTTTGTTTACAAAACTCTGCCTTTTTGCGATAAAAAAAAGCTTAATTTTCGTTGACAATTTACAGGCGTAAATAAATCTCATCTCAACGGATTACCACGCAAAACAACATTCAGCAAAGCTATATATATATTCAGCACTAATACATTTAAAACCTGTATTTAACAATATTGGAGCCCGAAATTTGGCATAATTTGCAACTGCATTTATAATAGGCAAAACAGCAGTTGAATTTTTTGTCAAAGTAGTGCAAAAACTTGAATGCAAAAACCATACCCAAGCCTCTTATACTGATTGTTTTTCAGAAATAACAAAACAAGTTGTTCCGTGACCTTGGCATTTTCTCTCACAGAACAAAAAAAAATATTGCAGCACATGTGCTCGGTGTAAATGCTTTTGGTTATAGAGTTTAATGTTGAGTACCTTGTGCATCTTTTACAGATATTTGATTGACTAATGCTACTAAAAATTTTGTTATAGGAGCTTAGTTTCTGGATAAAAATCATTAGCATTATGGTGTTTTATATTAGGTTCAACCGACGCATCTTACTATATAAGTGCGTAACAACAGATCAATGAAGCTACAAATTTTATACAAAACATTTAAGTAAACCAAAAATAGGAAACGAATTTCACTAAGCACCTTTCTGGTGTTTATTTTGAAAAACACCGAAATACTGGCATTAAATTTTAATGACAAAATAATTATTTTTAAGAATATCGTGCTTTCTCACTCTCAAATTTTGAAATTCTAGATGGATATTTAGAGAGAAATGTGATATATTCTCATGAGATTTGCACCTTGTGTCTTCATTTTTTCAATTTTTCTTTTATTTACAACTCCTTGTTGCAAAAAAGAGGAATATGAGAAAATACCTGAAAGTTTGAGAGCAAATCTCTCAAAAAATTAACAAAATTGTATCTAGTTTATAGTTTCTAGTTTAAGTTTGCAAAAACTTGAGCAGTGCAAAGACAGTATTTTTAAAAATCATTATTTTGTCATTTTTAATTGCCAGAATTTTGAATTATTCAAAAATAAACACCTGAAAGGCAGTTTTTAGTAATACTTTATCAGGCTGAATTGAGTTAAAAGTGATTTTTACAATAATTTCCAGTTTGTACTTTT
>VYYI01002474.1:0-14779 GCA_021029175.1 Bilobella aurantiaca | reverse complement strand
TGGGTACGACCCACCAGAGCCACCATTCATCCACCCATCGTCCCACCAGAGGTCTGAGGTCACCCTAGAGGTCACCCCAGCAGGTAGGAGAGGTCATCCGGACTATAGGAGAGGTCACCCGGGTCAATTTTGGTAACCAAGGACGAATTGAGCATCTTTGAGAAAAGTCATTCTTATGGGAGACTCCATTTAAAACTGGGTCCCTTAAAATTCAAAAATCGAAGTACCTTAGTTACGGGGAACTCAAAGGTACCACAAATTTCTTCACATCCTTCTTGACTCTTCCCGTCATTTTAAGACCTTGAAATCGGAAATCGACCGATAACTTTTTTAATTATCCGTCTTCAAACAGCGTGACCTACTTCCGCCTCACCCTGTATTTTAACTTATGAATACATTATCCATTATACAAATCCACTTATTATCATTTAGTATTTCAAGAATGTACGAAAGTATGAATTTACTAGCTGTTTTTGTCTTTCACTAGTATCTGTGTACGCTTTGTGTTAATATTTATTATTTCCGTTCATAATGATTATCTTGGAGCCATACCTTCAGGCGTTGGATCTGTCCCGGCTGGATTTGGAGATACTAATTCAAAATAAAAATACAATTACAAATACACCCGTAATTTTAATATTAGGCATTTCGATCAGCGTTTATGTTGAATACTTGTACAGCAAAGGGCCATCATGAGCAAAAAAAATTTTATAGGCTTTGAATTCATGTATCATTTGAACTTTTCGAAGATCGAAATTTTTAATATTGCATATTTTGGTAAAACTACACAACGTTGAAACATTTCCGGTAAAGGAGTATTCCCATTAACGCTTGCTTTCAGGCTAAATTGAATTTGATTGCATGGGAAATGCTCGGCCAAAAAGTGTGCAGCTTTAAAACACAATTTCATGTGTTCAAATTATGAAAACTCTTTTTCAATTGAAAGTTTTTTGAAAAGTTAACAAATTCCAGTTTCTAAAAACTGTTTGTAAACATATTTGAAGATAGAACACTGGGCCCTGGGAAAAATATTACAATTGAAAAAATACTCAAAAGAATTTAGGATCACCTTCCAGATCTCGATTTTAAACCACTTAATTGTAATTTTAAGTGGTGAATTCTGATTATAATTTTTAAAGAAATATTTATTGCTGAACCACTTGATCTGAGAGTTCGACAATAAGCTGCTTAATCAGTATTTCAAAATTATTATGTTTTATAATTAATTAGGAACTTTCTTGCTAAATGGCTACAAGTCCCCAGGGTTCTTGCACCGCATTTATAATAGAGGTGCAATAGAGGCCAGTAATTGCTGCGTGGCCAGCGCCCCCTTCGACGTACCGCACCGAAGTTTTATGCGCCTTATTTTTTGAGAATCTGGAGGCGATTATTGCAGTAAACAAGCCATTTTCGATTTTGTGAATGTGAATTTTGTAGTCCGTGTGGATTTTAAGGTGTCTGTGAGTGTAGATCGAAGCCATGTTCAATTGATAGGGTCCAAGTGTCAAGTTTCTGAGATCGTTCAGGTCCAGTTTCGGAAAGTTTGGGACAGATGAGTCAGATGCAGCTTCCCATACCGCTCTTCCCTTGCCGAGGCCATCTTCAATTGCTTTTTGAAGCGAGTTTTCGCATGATAATTTTGACAATGCTAGATCAATTAGATTGTCGTGCTCTTCTGAATTTCCAAACAATGGAGGCGAAAAGGCGTTGATTATTGCGCACGCAATCCTAAAAAGCCTGTTTAATTTAGGATGTACGTGACAGGTATAACGCCTTCCAGGAATTTGAACTTATTTTTCAAACGTCCATTAACGGATTCCACAAGCCATCGCATCATCGTAATTTGTCGAGATTCGTTCCCTTCAGATGTCAAAAATTGTTTTTGATTTCTTTTTAGAAGAGCAGGCATGAATGACTTAATTGAGGCTTCTTCAAACGATGAAATTGCGTCTCGAAACCCCCTGTCCACGATGGCAATGTCGTCAACATTATAAATTCCCTGTAGTGAATCGTCGCTTATAATTTTTTTCATAATTTGGGCGTCATTGTTCTTGCCATCGGCTCCGTACAAGCCGTCTCCTTCAATTATGTAGCCTGTTGTCGTTACAGCCATCATGACCTTAAGTAGGTTTCGATGCTTGTGCGTCGACCACGTGTGTTTCTGGACGTCGTGGTCGGAAGGCTGCTGGACATAAAGATAGGTGCCGTCGAAAATTAGAATCAATTGATCAGAGTCAATTTTGAGCAGTTTTTGGAAGCTTTTGACTGTGTGCTTCTCGAGAACTTCCTTTCGAGTTACATGATTGTAACCGAGGTGCTTTGGCACAAAGTTACTTTCCAGCGCCAGTGATGCTGAGTTGATGGCGTTGGAGACAACGGAGATATTTTTTGTCTTGAAAAAACTGCTAATACGCGTAGTGACAAATTCAAGCGCAGTTTCATCAAGAGCATTGCTAAGGAGTCTCTTTCTGTCCGATTTTTACTCTGACGTAGCGAGAGTTTGCAATGCTGCAGGAGTACTTCAAACTGTTCTCGAGTCACTCCCATCAAAATTTCAAAGTCAGCGGATTCTAATTCTGACCGAGGACTGAAGTCAACGGTTCGCACTGCGTTAACATGTTCATCTGTTAGCTCGTGAATCCAATTGCAAAGTTCCGAACTTCTTACTCCGGCGCATGCGCGGCTGGAATCAATTTGTCCAAGAGCTTCAGCAGTGAATTGAGAATTGACGAGATGCCTCTTACAGCATCTGCTTCCGGTCGGCACAAATAATCTTCTCACTTTCCATACCTGGAATCGAGCCGATTTGGGCAGAACACTTCTGTTTCCCTTGGCTCGGCAGACAAGACAGACGCTCTGAGTGGACGGAAACGCCTTTACTCCTGGATGCTTCCGCTTCGGTGACACTTTCGAAGAAAAGCTTGAGATTGAAATTGATCTTGTGCTTGTATAATTGGCTGTTGCTTGAATTTGGCTGTCGGATTGATTTGAAACTTCACTGCCCTGTGAGGAAGGTTCTTCGATAGTGGTCTCGTTGTCTTCCATATCAAACGACATTTCTTAAAAAAAATTTTTTTTAATTAATTCAATTATACAAAATACTTAAGTAGTTAAGTAGTACCAAAATCAGGTGAACTTGATTTGGTGCTCAATTGTGATCCATTGGACTGCAAATTCGAATCGTCAGACACTTGACTCGGGCTATGAGTGGTTTCCACTTCTTCCGATGCCCGTTTGAACCCTGAATTAAAAACCCCTGGCATTTCGATACATATTTTCAGGATGTAAGTCAATTCGTTTATCCTCTCACCTAAATCTTGGACGATACCATGTTTCCGTAATCCGTCTACGCTTCTGCGTATCTTAAGGTAACATTTGTTACAGATACGGTCCCATTTATTACAAGGTTGTAAGTTGCGGAACTTGACGTAAGAGGGCCAAAGGCTTGGAGCACTTACTTTTCTTGCTACTGTGCCTCTGCTTATTCGGCAAGAACACATTACGCAAGATTCATACATTTTAACTTATTTCTAAATGTTACTTCCGGTCTAAATTATTCAATTATAAAAATGCAATTGTTTACTAATTTAGCTATTCTATGGTTTCCGTGTACCCAAATTGTTTTATTTAAGTAGTGTCAACTACTTTATGTTTTCGTTTTGTCTGTCAGTCCGTCAGAGTAGCAAGTATATCTCAAGAACTAATCAACATATCTCAAATCTGTTTCGGATATGAGTTCCTTGAGTTTCGGCCCAGTTAAAGTTTTTTATTGTTTGACCGGAAGTTGACAAGAAAGGTCAAGGTCAAAGGATATCATTCTATGACAACATGAAAACTGATCCTTACAAAAGTTGTTCCCTTTATGAAGGGGAGCAACACTTGTAAAGGACAATTTTTTCTTTGGCCCCCCAATGACCCCAAAATAACCCCTTGACCTCAAAATGACCTTTCAAAGTCAAACTCTAGTTTTGCATGAAACAAAAAATTATGATGGTCCCGATAACCATTGATTCTTCCTTCACTCGGAAATGACCCATTAACCTCAAATTGACCTTTTAAGGTCAAACCCTACTTTTCTTAAAAACAAAGATTTGTAAGGGTCCCAATGACCCTAGAGCCCCCCTTTACCAGCAAATCACTCCTTGACCTATGACTATTAATGGTCAAATCCAACTTTTACATGAAACGAAACGCTATGATGGTCCCGATGATCGTAGAGTCCACTTTCACTCAAAAATGACCCGTTTACCTTAAAATGTCCTTTCAAGGTCAAATCCTACTTTTGCATGAAACGAAAAGTGGTTCCGACGACCTCAGAATCCACATTAACCTGGAAATGACCCCTTAACCCGGAAATGTTCCATCCACCCCAAAATGACCTATTATAGTTCAAACCCTACTTTTGCATTAATTAAAAAATAGTCCTGATGACCCTAAACACACTGTTCAATTGGAAATGGCGCTTTGACCTCCAACAACCCGAAGACTTCTATTTTCTACTCAATTGATTTTAATTTTTTCTAACTATTCCTACTTCCGCTACTGGTTGACCGCTTTACCACGGTTCATATTTTAAGTAGAGGAAGTTAGTTTAAGTTTTTACTTTGTCCGTTCGTCCACCCAAGTATCATTAAATGACCACTTGACCCCAAATTACCTTTAGAGGTCAAACTACTTTTCTATAAAAAAAAATAGAAAAAGAAAATATACAATAAAATTACCTTTCAAGGTCAAATACTAATTTTGACAGGTAAGATTAAATTAAGTCGTATTATATTAATTGAACTGTATTAATTGAATTATTTAAGCTAATTTATAAATTGACCTTATATGGATTACCAAGGTCAAGCTTTACTGCCTTTTGTTTTAAATAATTGTAATTTCATTTTCCAATATCCGTTACTCAATTTTACCGTTTTAACACGTTATATTATTCTTATGGGATTTTTATATCTAATTTCCATTTATTCCTACGGCAATACATAACCTTGTCAAACAACTAACCAATTGTTGAAAAAAAGTGTGCAACGTTTAGAACAACCAAAAATAAAGTGTTCCGAAAACACAATTTTTCATGTTCAAATCACAAACCACATTTCATTTGTTATTTTTTCATAAAAATATGAAAGCCTATTGTAATTTCTCGGATTTTCATACGTTAGGCCAATTATGTCCAGAACTAGAGGGGGCGCTGTTTTAGTTTTTGGTCTGCGACATTAAGCTTGAATGTATCTTTCCAATGAGACCAAGTTCGAAAGGTTGCGCCTTTGCATTCAGAAACTGTTCTAAAATTTGTAAATTCTTAATGCATTTAAATGGGGAGTGGAGCCATGTTTGAGCCACCATTGCTCCAGAACCAGAGGGGGCGCAGTTTTAGTTTCTTCACTAGTCGATCACATATCCCTTCATTAGGTTCTCTTCCAAATTTCATGATCCTAACAAATTGCATTTCCAAGAAAAAGTACCATACGTTTTAGCCTGGAGTCAGGCGTTATTGCAAAGGGGCCTTTGCACACAGTATAACAATTGATCATTAATGAAAGAACACACAGTCCTTACTCCTTATTTAATATACCAGAAAAGTCTTTTGGTATAAAATCTTAATTCATTATTAAAAAATAAATTTGAAAAATGCTACACTTCTATATTTGACCTGGATGACCCTTGACCATTTCATCTCACATCTAGATGACCTCTTAGGGTTTTAGGGTTTTTACCATCTAGAAAAGCTAGAAAATTGATTGAAATATGTTTAAACTTACTTTCACACATAAATGGTTGCCTGGAGCTACAATTTAAGTCAGTAAGCTCGCCGTCGCGGTCCGTGACGGCACAGTTGCCATTATCTGCGTCGTTTGGCTCATTTGGCCGGAAATTGGGGCAGGAGACGGAAATCACTTCCCCGAAGGCCCACTCAAAGTGACCCTCTCGGATAACGTCATTTGCGCCAACCCACGGCATTTGCTCCTGATTATCCTTGTTCGGGGCAACAAGACGAATTGAATTCGCATGTCTTAATGAATGTGACAACAGTCCTCGTCCAAAGATTCGACAACAAGTAAACGCTAGTCTCCAACGCACCTATTTAGCCCAAAGTGAATTATGTTAAATTATGATTAAATATTTATGGTGTCACTTTAAAAACTTAATTTACGTACCTGGACTGGGCAATAATACACTCCACGTCGCACCACGTTTTGTGGTAATGACCGACACTCTAGGCTTTCTAAAATAAAGAATTTAGCTAAGATTTGTCATGTGATTGTTTTTACTGTGCTGTGTACCTGCTTCGGTGACTGCGTCACCGCCTCTTTCTTGATAGGCGTCCACTTGACGCTTTTCGACGACCTTTCAAAATGAATCAGGATTATTAAATGAAGCTCATAATGGTGTTATTTATGCATAAAATTGGGCTGAAGAGGATTTCAAAGAATGAAACCTGAAATAGCCTGCAGAAGATTGGTCCGTTAGATTTTACTGAAATTTTGGCATTATTTATTAATAAAGAGGTTGCTGAATTAAATTTTAAATCGGTTTGACCTATAGACGTATTTGACTTAGTCCGGTATTATATATTGGGTAGTTTACGTCTTAGAGGCATCAAACTTAAACAATTCATTAATTAAGAGAAACAATCTTCAAAAAGTCTCATATGTAATTTTAATTAATATTATGGGTTGTCTTCAAACCTTTTGAAATTTCCTTTTTTTTGATGTTGTAATTAAGTCGTTATTAAGTAAATTTTGTTTCAATTTAGAAACTCACAATTTACAAACAAAACTAAGATTTAGAAATTAGGCCAAATTGATCAGAAACTCACGTGCTTTCTATCCATATCATCAACGACTTCTCCTTGCCCTGTTTCTTGGAGGGCCAAGATCCCTAATAATGGTAGAAATAGAGGTTTAGAGTCTTCAACATATTTATATTTATTCTTTATTTATTTATATATAAACCAAAGAACTATAAAACATTCATGTACACATTATAATAACAATAAATTAAAAAGGAGTAAAAATGAAATGAGTGAAATCAAATAACTGGCCGTTGTTCACTAAATTTCAAAAGAATTGTGGTTTGACATGACTTTTCGGCTTGATTACACGCTTTGAAAATTTCAGCATAGAGTATAGAATCGTATATAATGAATATATAGTAGGCAATCAATTAAAAAATGTTAACACGATTTTTTTTTATATAAGGTTACCAAAGCAAACAGCTAATTAACATATTTACCTAGTAATAGGATCCACTTAAACGCCATTCCAGTTGCTTCGTAAGAGTGCAAAACACTTCCAAAGCTTTTCAAGCAGTTCACAGATTTTTTGTTTAACTTTGATTTGATATTTGAAACCCAAATTTCTTAGGTCCTTAGCTAACAAAATGAAGTAATGAAAACGAAAATGTCCATCAACTCTTCTCACAAACAATTACTTTCTTCAACAATAGAAATTCTAATTAAACGAATTTAATGCCACTTTGTTTCCGCCTTTCACATTTGTGTGTTGAAACAATGCGCAGTAAATAGTGCCGCATTGCGATTTCACCGTACTTTGATGATATTTTTTAATGTTAAAAAATTATGGGAAATTTGCAATACTTTTAAGTGAAATAGTAGCACTTCATTATTAGAAAGCGCATGCGCCAGGATTTAGGAGCATCTGCAATGCATTTATAAGTACAATTAAACACAAGACAAGGATTTGTTCTTTTAAATGTTAGTTCAAAAAACAAGATCAAATGATGTTGTAGTAAAATTTGACGTGAATCTCAATCTGATTTTGAATAAATTTTATATAGTAACTTTCCTGCAGCCAAAAATGTTTCTCTATGCTTGTTTGTTTTTTGCACATTGAAAAAAAAGGTAATAAATTGTGAATATTACTACAGTGGCTATTCGAAAATGTATGATATATAATTTTATTTGATGTGTTTTGTTTCCACTTTCACAATGGTTCCATATTGAAAACCTACAAATTATTCGAAGTGACATAGGATGCCAAAATATTCATGGAAATTTATAGACTAAAATAGCTGTCTTTTATTATATATGTTAACAACATACAGTGTGTTCATTAAAAGCGGTAAATTCAGTATGTTTTTTTTCAAAAAGTGGTTAGCTAGGGGTTAATCAAGCTTTTCGCTTAGATTTATATTTCAGCAGCGGTCCCTGTCCCCGACAATGACTCGAATTCAGCCGCCGCTGCCATCGGATAAGCGCCAAATGACAGGATGAAGACGAGCGGAATGAGGTGGCTGAGTCTACGCAGGACTTGGCCTGGTCGAACGGCGGCGACTGCGTGAACTATTCTCTGAGGGATGAGGTCACAAATATGGGAATCGCTTGTCCGGCCAAAGGCAGCGGAGAACCATAATACACTGAAAAGGCGTCAAGCACTCTGGAATAGTAGAACAGTTGCCACGGTCCGAGGTTCTTGCGAAAGTCCACCAGGAACCGTTTGAGCTTCGGACAGACGCGGGTCATTCCAGCCAGGCGACACAGCTCGTCCCAGGAGACGCTGGAGATGCGGCCAATCCAAGCATTGGCCACTTCATTGACAAATCCCACGCCTGCATTGAGTCGCAGGGCTCTATGTACAGGGTTTTACCAGGGTTGCCGCACAAATAAGTTGTGACCTCTAAGGTCACCACTAAGGTCATGAATTTTGCAACAAAGGTTTTTATGCAATGTCCACTAACACGGTGCATTCCAAAGGCTTTTGCAACTGATTAGAGAAATTGAGAATTAGATTTGAGTTTAGCTTTAAATGAAATAAACAAAGAAAACGGCTGAAGTCGAAGTTTCACTATAAGGTTCTAACACTAGCCGATTTTTGCATGGGAATGATTTGTTAATTGTGTGAGACAGTTTTATTTATTTTCTTGTTGATGCTAAAAAAATGATAAAAAAGTTCAAATAATTTTAATTGTTCATTGCTTTTTGGTTTTTCAAATTGTAATTAAGTAAAGCTAATCTTCGAGTTCTGCACAGACATGGGTTGACGTTGTGCTGTTAAGAAAATTAAGAATGAATTCTAGAAAAAATCCACTTTTAGCACAGTTCATAAGTTTCCAATAGAGGATAAGTTAAGAAAGCTATGGTTTATTTCGATCCAGAAAATTTTGAAGCCAAAAATAAACCATAAAAATTGACATCATGGGATTTGCTCTGTCCACTACAAGGACTCCGACTACAAAAATGGCACTGGAACGAGGCAGGGCTTATCATTTGACGCTGTACCTTCCGCTTACAGACCCAAATGCCCTTGTCCATTTACCATGGAACAAATGAATGAATAAATTTTCTAGAACCTGATGGTTCTAGAAAAAATTATATGTATTATTCAAATTTCCAAAAAGCCAAATGTCGTAAGGTGAAATGCTTTCTCATCAATTTCCTCAAATTCCGTTCGAAATTACTTAATCTAATTGTTTAATCTTCAAAAGGGTGGAACGGAAAATTTTGATAAATTAAAAGTAAATGAAGAAAATTCAGAAATTTAGTCAATGGCTTGCGCAAGCGCAGAGCCAGGGGAGGAGGGAGTGGAGCTCATTGATCAACTAATCACCTTGCTACACATTTAGAATTATTCTGATTATTTTTTGAATTATTCTGAGAATAAAGCGAAAAAATAGTTGAACCACTTTTTCAATTTTTTTAAAGTATAAAATATAAATCAGTATGGAAACAAGCTTTGCTGCGATTGGCAAAAACGGTCCCATATAAAGTACAAAAAAGTTTCCATGGGCGAGATAGGGAGTGTTAGGAACTTATAGTGAAGCTTATGTATTTAGCGGCCTTGTGTCCCATAATTTCTGCCAAAATTTTGCAATGCAAAATCGGCAAGTGAGATAACCTGATCAGGGGCATTGTGTTATTTGTCGCTGTAACAACCTTGATATAGAGATAGTTTTTTTTATTCAAAACAGGGCTTCAAGCAGGGTTGTGTTTTCCTCCCTTAGTATACACTCATATGAGTAGTCCTCTTGTCCTCAAATTCTCGAACTCCAGGAGGATGACGATCAACAGTTGAGAAAAAAAGGCAGTGGAGAGGAGTACGTGAGGACAGAAGCTGATTAGGAGGACGATGACAGGAGTGCATGAGGACAGAAGTTGAAACGGAAGATGAGGTCTAGAAATTTTTGAGGAAAAGTAGGATATGAGGACATGTGAGCATAAGAAGAGGAGGCGTGAGTACGGGTGCTGAAAAGGAAGATGAGGAAGTTATGATGGGATCACAATATGATGAGAAGGAGGACAGGAGTACGTGAGTACATAAATGCAAAAGGAGGAGGACTATAGCACAACATCTGAGAAGGAGTAGGAGGGCACAAGGACAATAGCTGAAAAGGAGAACAATAGTTGCCCTCCTGGAGAATGACACGGGTCTGTTTTGAGGCAATTAAAGTGCAATAACAACGGAATACAAAATTGAACAATGGGTTCTCATCTAAGTGATGCCTTCCACAATTCGATTGAATTTGAAGAAAGAGAAAGTTAGGAAGTTTCACAAGGAGACGTCATCCCATCTGAAGACGTCACATAATCATTTTTTGCATAATTATTCTCCTGTTGCCTCCAACAGGGTACACAACGAAGTGTCTAAAGGTTACTTGCTTGAAGTATGCGCTAAACGGACAACTGAAAATCTCGGAGAATGTGATCTACAGTGTTTTCAAATAAAAATTATACACCTAAATTTGTTGCGGAAAATTTTTGCTTTTGCTTTTGTGGTTTTGCTTTTGTGGAACCGCTCAGAATTTAATGACACTTTTTTCTACACTAATTGAAGTATTGTGAACACGAATAGGAAAGATTTTTTTTCCGGAAATGAAAAACGAAAACGTTATGTATTTTTGAAAATTTTGAAATATGAGCTGATATCGGCGTTATTCGTACGTTTTGTGGCTCCAGCCGCCGGAAGGTAGGAGGATCTTTTTCGGGCCCGAAGGTCGCCAACGTATGCTATTGTTATTAAGCCGTTGAAATCCCGCGCATGTGATTTTCCTCGTTAAAAATTTGAGAACTTTTTAAATAAAAAAAATTTTTCTTTCAAAATATCAAGTACAATTTCGGTTTACTGGGATAGTTCTCCTGGTGTAAACCCTCAAACCCTCTAGGACAGTTTGACCCCCCCCCCCTTCTTCGACCCCACAAACCTTAATGGGGAGTGCGTCAGATTTTTATGATAATTTGAGTAAAATCGAAAAATGGACTTAAGAAAGTGAAGCCAAAATACATCAGAATTTAATACTTCTGGAAACAATACTCAATGAAAGTTACGTAGACCATGACTCGTGAAAAATACAAATAACCTTGTAAAATATTGCATCTGATAAACCTTACTACATATTTCAGGGCTCCATGGACATTCTGCAAAATGAAACAGAGTACCCTTATACTACAAGAAGACAAGAACCAATGTTAATGTCAGATTACGGTAACATGGAACCTTTATAAATATTTATTCAAATGAATCATTTAATGATTCGTTAACTTAAGTTTGAATACTAATAAATGAATGATTTAACAGAAATGGAGGCATGTAACAACGTAACGCTGCTGGAGTTTGTTTTGCGGATTTTGAGTATTTTTAAAAAAATTATGCATCAAACGCAAAAATAAGTGCAATTTTTATTCGACGTCAAAGCTACCATGTCGTCATTTGCAAGCTTTGCAGTTTCTATTTTAATGCCTTTCTACTCTTCTCACTACACGCGTTTAGCAGAATCCCTAAATACTCCCTTAAAAAAACCTAAAAATTTTGAAAATGCAGATGGACACATTTTGGCAATGCTCGAGCCTTCCGCTTCATTTTACAAGTAGTAAACAAATAAGACATAAACAACAAACATGCAATATTAACAAATTTCTCTTTTGTAAAGAGCATTCATGCAAAGGAACTCAAATCGCTTGACAAGCAGTAGTGTCAAATGATTAGGTTCGCATAAGTAAACTGAATGAGCTTTTGTCTATGACACATAAGCGCTAATCGCTTAACCGTCATTAAGTCAGCGCTATCTTAATATCTTATAACAGCGCAGTATACGCATCAGCCCCAGCATTGCTTTCACTGCTTCCAAAACATTGCTTAAGCACCTCTATAGATACGCTTTAAAAAAATTACGTTTCTAATCTGTATCCAGATTCAACTTGGATTTCCAGTGGAATTCCAATTTATACTATAAATTTACTTTATCCATAAAATTGGTTCTATTCATTTTATGATTAAAATCACAAACTGAACAGCTTAGAGTCTGCTTAAGAAATTAAAAAGCGTTCGAGCAGAGAAATATCCTCGCCAAATTTCGATCACACAAATCAATAAATTATGCAAATTTCCGGAATTCAAAACAATAAATTGAACAAATTTCGACCATTTCAATCCATAAATTGACCGAATTTCGGCTTCCAAAATCAATAAGTTGATCGAAATTTTGCATCCAAATCAATAAGTTGCCTGATTGTCGACCTAATGAATAAATTTCGACGAAAGTATATGGCTCATTGACAATTCTGAAACCCTATTTACGCAAATTAATATTGTATGGAAATTTAAATAATTTAACTTACTTTTAGGACATGATTTTTAAAAAAAATCGACTTCTTCCGTGAATAAAACGGATTTAAACTGACTTTCAACCGTGAATCAGTTATGTGTCGAGTGGTAAAATAGTGGGTTGGAGTGGACATGACATGACACGATACAGGTCCAACCTAACCTAAACCGAACATGTTGTCCAGTATTAATGTGCCCATGTCAATGACATTCACGTCCAAAAACTTGACTCTGTAACACGCACACCTCCGTCTGTCTGCCCTCGTTCTACCGCCCCACTGCATCTGATAATCCGCCGATCCGCTTCCAGTTTACCTAATTTTTTTTTACTGTGAGTTTCTTGCTATATACCGTGCTTTTCTTTAGGAACTTTTCTCGTGAAAATGTTATAGAATTTCCCTTTGGAGTCACCTTGGTTTTGACGTTGACTCATTCAGTTTGACTGCCGTCGTTATCTAGGCGCCGTAAAGTTCATTCCTTACTTTCATTGTTAGACGATGCCTCTTTTTTCAACTAATAAAAAAACCATAAAAGTCGTCTTCGGCTCGGAAAGTAGCATCTTCGCATAACACAGTACGTATTGAACAAAAATCAAGTGCAAAGAGACCATTTATCAAAAAACATTTTACAAAGATGTTTTTCACACAAACCTTTTTAAAATTAATTAAACAGGCTCAAAAGCAATCAAAATTTAGTGAATAGTCTGAGTTGTAGTGATACGTAATTTGTGACTGACGTGATTTGCATTTGAAAAATCTTCCAAAAAAAAACTTATCAGTAACAGTTTAGAAGAAAATTTCTCGCGAAAATGGCCGATTCAACGAAAATTGATGTTTCTGTCAAAAAACACTAAAGAAGTAGAAATTGTTGAAACAAATCAAACTTTAAAAAATTTATACCGGCTTCGAAGCCAAACAAAACTGTGATTTGTGATTACACGAAAACTGACATGCGTTTCCCCAACCAAAATATGCCGACAAAATTAAAAATTCCTGCCAAAAAGGCCGATTCACCGAAAAGTGGCACGCTTCCATCAAAAGCTTTCTAACAAATCCCTATCTTAGGTCATCTTAGGTGAGCTTCTATTTTTTTTTATTGAAATTTTTACATTTTTTTTTGTCGAATTGGTATCGAATAGAATAGGAATCAATATTCTGTATTCAAATTCAAAACCACTGAGTTCCGAAACTCAAACAAAAAGGTGCTTATTTTTTCAAATATTGTCACCTACTCTGCGACGTCTCGACTGAGGGACTCAAGGGCAATGATTAGGTCGAAGATCGGCAAACGACGCCTACTATAAATAGTAGTGCCCACAAGGACAAGATCAAATAATGTGTGCAACTAACTACGTAACCTACTGTCGCTTCAAAGGAGTCATAGACTCCTTGGGCGTGACAATATTTAGAAAAGGTCAAGATGCTTCTGAATTCTGAAATCTCTATGCTAAACGCCGATATCTTATTGGTCAGAATGCTGAAACCTCAATGGTTTCAGAGCAAAGTAGTTCATTTCAGAGCGGTGGTTCGATGGCGACATTGGGCAGCACGGTGGGGCAAGGTGGCTCCACCGTCCAATACTACTTTACTTTGGAATGGGTCGGCGGATTCCCTTCCAGTAAATTTGCATAACTGTGGCAGAGGTGAGCTTACCCTTTGCAAAAGAGGACATCGTATTAATAGACTTTTGCCCTTTGCCAATTGACCTATTTTCAATTGAAATTAAATTCATCAGCGTATGAACGTCCATAAGAAAAGTCTTAACTTCAAGCAATGCTCTGAAAGAGCAGTTAGAGCGAAACACTTATCAAAGTTAAGTGTGTCGATTTTTTTTTAGCATCGAGTTTCTTTTCGCGATCAAATTCTTTGAATTGGACTAATACACCTTTCTAAAACTTACAAAAATTGCTACTGAATTAATTGATTGATTTGATTTGACGTTTGGCAATGCCCTAGTCAACATGGAGTTAGGTTCTTAGAGTTAAATGTTTTAAGACTTAAATTTTGTTTATGTTTGTTTTTTTTGTTTGATAATTATGTACTAATCTAAAGAGCGTGAGTATACTTACAAGGGGACCTCGCGTCGTGATCGCGTCCTTTTGGCTCGAAATCAAAATCATAGTTTCATCTTGTTCTAAAACTAACCCCTTACCTCGCTTTTCACTCCATGGCCATAAATTTCAAAAATATTTCGAAAAAACCATTTTGAAAAAAGTCCGA
>VYYI01002473.1:0-14784 GCA_021029175.1 Bilobella aurantiaca | reverse complement strand
TCACCTCAGATTTTGTGAAAAAGTGGCAAAATCTTCAGGCAATGTCCTGACGATATATTTGGAAAAATTAACTTTGAGCCTTCGCAATAAAAGGCAATTTTGCAGCCCTTAACTCATATGCACAATGCAAATGCTATTTTTCAAATCAAGTACAAGAAAATTAATAAATCAAATGTGTTGAAAAACTGACTAGGACGAATACAGGAGAGAATTATGAGTGAAATACGATATCACAGTTAGAAATACACCTCAGAGATATATATTTCAGTTATATGTGGAAAATTGATGGAATATTGAAATGTTATGTATAGTGATTAAACTATATAGTAATCTATTTTCAAAAAAATTTTGATTATTAAAGAACAGTAATAAGTTTACACAAACAAAACAAAGCAGACTCAATATCATGTATTCAATTCGAAAATTCTTTGATTAGTTGATTTTCAAAATTGTGACAAAAAATGTTTCAAATGGTTAAAATTTTGTAAAGGAAAAAATGAAGCACTATTTTTCATTTGTATTATTTGCTTGCCCGTAATTATCGCCATAAGGATTCAGTTCATTTTTTTTTCAAATGACCTTTTTTTGTTCATATAACCGACAAAACTTCCATTTTTGCTCATATCTGTGTATGTGGTCATTCCTTGCTTCTTGAACTCCGGATGCTTTGTTATCAATTCTCTGCTAAACACCACTTGCCTCTGCATTTGGTCTTAAGTGCTAACTGCTACATTTTTTTAAGTACCACGAAAAGATGAGGAAAAAAAAATAACAAGTGAATTCAAAAATTTCTTCTTGCTTTATTTATATAACTAACTCAAACAAATAAGTGACCTATTTTTGCGCATTGATATAATTTGTAATAATAATAGTAATAATATATTCAGTTAATCCAGTATACTACTAGTCGGAATATTTATGTAAGTAATCATTACTCGTATCTTTTCGTTTTCAGTAAATGTTACATTATTTTATCAAATTTGTTTGATGAATTTAACGGCCTTCTCCGTTTATAATTTATTGTAATATAATTTTCCATGACAAAATTCAATGTTGGCCAATTTAGAAAGCAAAATTTAGCAGTTTCCAAATGACAATGTTATGTAACATTAGGTGGAATCAAAACAGAATGAAACATAATACACGAAAATCAATTACCGAAATTATTCAAACGAGATCATAATTCCTGCGCTTGTGTAGAACGATTGTTTCATTTCACAAGTTACATTCAAATTTAAAAAAGTTGTTCTCGTAAATTTTCTTGGCATTGAAGTCATTTTTGGAGATAAATATCATTTTGCTCACATACGCAATTGTAGTTAATTCCTTAGCCAACGCTCATATTCTTCTTATCAAATCTTACTAAACCGGAAGTTTTGCCCTGCATTTGTTCTCCAGCACTTTTGAATTTAGATAATTTCAAATTTTAGAAATCAAAATGAGAGAAAACGCAATAGTGAGTTCGTGAGTTGAAAAATTGTTTAATGCAGTAAACAAATACCAACTATTTACTAATTTATTGGTGTAAACCGTGCTATGGTGGATTGGTAAGAGTTGGTAAGAATTATTGATAAATAAATAGAATGCAATGGTGAAGAATCTGTAAGAAAAATCAATTAAACAAGAAGTTTAGTTTAAATAGTTCAGGGTTTTCGTTTGATTTAGAGATTTTGTTAAGCGATATTTTTATGATTAATTATTTCGTTTTTTATTCGTCTTGTTTTTTATATATATATAAGTGAGGTACATCATGCAAATGAAATAGTAACCAGTTAATAAACAAAAATGTAAATTTGATTTAATATTTTTTTTTCTGTTTTCAGGTTTTTTTAGAGCCTCTGATTGTTGCAGTCAAGAAAATCCTAGCATCGCATTCGATGAGCCGTCCCAAAAGTAAAAAGTACCAAAATAAAGTTAGTTAAATACGGAAAATTTTGGTTTGTTCAAATTACCAAAACAAAACATTTATGTTTTAAAAATGTGCACTTGATGGAAATATAGTTCAAATAATTATACTTAAAGCGATAGCATACATGATAAGAATAAATAATTGAGCCGTCTACTACAAATGCCAAATACATTAACTAGAATGATTAATTAACAAAACATTTTCTTTCTTGATTTCAACAGATAGTAGCACACGTAATATAACCCGGAATGGAATAAGCAAGGAGAATTACGTCTACTAAGTCCAAGTCTACCATATTTCCTTGAATTTCCTTAGCCAACGCTCATATTCTTCTTATCAAATCTTACTAAACCGGAAGTTTTGCCCTGCATTTGTTCTCCAGCACTTTTGAATTTAGATAATTTCAAATTTTAGAAATAACATTTTCTTTCTTGATTTCAACAGATAGTAGCACACGTAATATAACCCGGAATGGAATAAGCAAGGAGAATTACGTCTACTAAGTCCAAGTCTACCATATTTCCTTGAATTAAAAAGGTATTTATTGAATTCAATTAAAAACATTCTGATTCAATTGATTGATTTGAGTATATTAACTACTATTCTAATAAGTAATTTAAACATATTTATTTTTAACAAATACTGATGCCTGTTAAATACCTGGTTAAGACTCATCATCATTTACAGAGTTTTGTCTAGATGTCTAGTTGAGCACGTTGGAATTAATTTACTCGTGTAATGAAATGTTACTTAATTGCAAATCCTTCATTTCAGAGCATGAAGAAAACGATCAGATTGTTCAAGTCTCGTACTTTACCTTTTCCTCCTCTTCATCTTCATTAAAGTAACCGTGGAATACCTTCAAAAATTGGTGACATAAATTATATTAGTACATAATATAACATTATAAATAGTTTCATAGTTGGCGCTAAAATCAATATTCATGCTTTTCAAAATTGAAACTAGTGCAATTGTGACGCAAAACGGTTTAAATAAGTGTTGTGGCCTAAAACTGAATTAACGATTGTTAGGAACAATCAACTTGGTTAAAGATATCAAAATATTTTACTAATTTTTTGTGTGAAGAATATTCTACATGGTGCAATAGTGAGAACGAAATCTACGACCAATATTATTGTGCATTTGCTTTATTGAAATACTCTTACGTAATTACATTACACAATCATGGAGGATAGGAATTACATTATCAGGAACCATGGTGTTTAAGGTGATAAATGACACTATCCGCTAATTATTGTATCAATTTGATGTAGCGTGTGAGTATTGCCCCAAAATTGACGCTTTGAACAACCAATTTGAAACTTGAATTTTTTGAATTAAAGCGTATTACGCAAGCTGCTTCTTTGTTAGCATGAGAAATCATAACGAACTATAAGTAGATCAGAGCCAATTTGTATGGAGCTCTAAACACAATCACAATAGCTTAACAATTACTACAAGAAAATTTCAAACAAGAAAACATTATCTCGAATACGTTTGAGTGGAAAATTGCAACGTCTTTTTTCATACAGTAGTAACAAGAGCGAAAGGGAAAAATTGAAAATTTCCTGAAATTAAATACAACTCTAGATTTTCCAATGTTTTACTTCAAATTTATGAAATCCATCTATTCCAAATTAAAATTTTTTGTGCAAAATTCAATTATTGTCAAAATTGGCATGATTAACATTTTTGTTACTCAAAACGTAGCAGTAGAATGTGTAATTAGGTTATTCACTGCTCCAATTAAAGAAAAATAATTGATAAAATGGTTTATTTTGTCAAAGACGTAATTTCAATTAAACAGATTGTATTAATATTTGGCCCTGATTGTGCGGTTAAGATTGTCCTACAATACTTCCATCACAATACAATCAGAAAACCGGATCTGTCTATTGTGTTTGGGGTTGCAAGAAATGCAGGAGAATAGATAGATTTATTATTCTGCTCCTTCCTGCTCGCGCAGTTCGGAACAGTTCAAACGCAAGAATATATTGCAAAGCTTTTGTTCAAATATGGTGGATTTGGCAAATACAGGAGAATAGCATTTCTTAACATTTTAAATTTAGAGTATTAAAATGAAGTAATAAAGTTTATGTTCAACTTGCAAAGGTTAAAATCATGTCCGGAATTCAGCGTTAAGTTATGCGCAAACTTTATGCTGTATAAATATCAAGGATTTTTAAATTTAATTAATCGCAAGCAAGAAAATTATTATTCATTTAATATCAGGAAATTCGTTTGGCAAACGAACTAATTGACTTTTTTTTTAAATTACCTTTTTTATTGGTTTTGGTTTTAACTACCAATGTAAAGTAATTGTAAAGTCAATGCTAAGCTTCCTTTAAATATTAGAACTTTGGAAGTGCAAAAGGAAGGAGATCTAACGGTGACTCTCAAATATAAAGTTGAACTATTAAAGAAAAAGGGAAAACATTTTTGTGGTGAGCTGGTTCGTTTCACCTTTTAAAATTAAAAGTAACTATCAATTATTTGAACGGTAATACAAATTATGTGAATAAAATGTGTGAAACTGCTTTGGTAAAGATTTGTAATCGTCTATTTAGGGAAGGGTTTTAAGAAGTCATGCGCGTAACGTTAAAAGTAAAACAAAAGAAATAAAGTTAAGATTCTGATACATTCCTCTAAAAGCACATTTCTTGTAAATTTTAGTTGATGAATCAAGGAAAATGATTTATATTGAAAATAGCGAAAATTGTAAATAATGTTCAATAGGCGGTGGCAGAGAAATTAAGCATCAAAGTGTGATGCCTATTACTGGGCCGGTAAAATGTTAAAGCAAATTGAATTATTTTATTCTAGTTATGTATATGCTTTGAAGCTTCAGGCCGTGGAAAACCATCGTTGCCAGCGATAATCAATAGCTGTCGGTGGGTACTTATTAATATTGCTACGGACCAGTGCGTTTCTTTAACGGGGGCCGCCATCAGGCTTTCTCGCATTCCAGATTAGGACAATCTCGAATTTGAAATGAGGGGCACTTAGAAGTTCAATTTGAGTAGGGCAAATAGAAGATTGAAGTAACTAGAAAATATTGCAGATGCATGAAATGGCAGAGGTCAAACTGTGGACATTGTCATGTTTCTATAATTATGAGATTCTGTAGACTACAAGGTCTGGATGATTTTTCCCAAATGGCTTGAAGTCAACTTGATCCAGTCAACTTCAGAATTAAATTAATATAAATATTTGTGGGATTATTTTTATTGAGTAAAAATTTAACCTGAGAAGAGCCTTCGTAGGGGAGTATCAAGCTAGTTCCTCGGGCGACGCACAAACGTCGTACCATTTACAGTTGATTCACCGTGCTCCGTACTAAGATAACGCTAAATTGGGTTTTGGTTTTGGAATTTGATTCGTGCCTCAGGTTAGGGAAAAGTTAACCAATCTTCCAAGAAAACTCAATGAGCTGACCCATCTTATTTGATTCAAAGAATTTTAGATGCGAATTTTAAGTCTTGATTATAAAGCCTACAGGGAGAGCCAGAGACATTGTTTTCACTTGAGTCAGCGAAATATGCGAGTATAAATAAGGAAAGTTTGGCTAGCGGAGGATAATGAAAAGATAAGAATTTCCGAGAGAGAGCTTAATAATAATAACAATTTTATTAATGTTCAGACCTGGCAAAAATCCAAATTGTACACATAAGGCATGAATTAAGAGAAAGTAATTTGCCTTACAGAGTCAAGTAGGTATAATATGTAATCCTATTTATTGGTAAAGCCTATTTATGAGATAATTATGCATTTGTTTTTTTTTAAGTTTTAAAATGAACACATATGTGATGGCTTGATGGGTTTTTTAATTAAATTTTCTTTCCTCCTCAAAAAGATAAGTGATAATTATATGGCCAAATGGTTGTTCCAACTATAAATCTCGGGTTGTTGATGCAGGGTGAAGTCTGGAACATATTAGAGCCATCGAAGAAATTAGTCCATAAAATGAAATTATTAAATGGATGTTCATGGGAAAATGACATTAAGTAAACATGCATATCATGTAATGTCATAAGAATAATGAATATAGAAAAGCCTTACGAGTATCACTCTTCCTTTTCTTCGTCATTACTCTCTGTAGTGTTAGAAGTGTCCTCAGGTTCTCAGGGTCATCCACTCCCTTAAGCACTCATCGGGGCTTTCAAGGGGAACGGCAGCCATGATAGATGCAAATTCGATGTTGAATTCTGCTTGCTCCTTTGTAGCACTTCGGGTCAAACTGAATAGTAGAGAAAGTATATAGATGAAATTCTCGGCGCCGCGGGAAACAGTTTTAGAAATGGTGCTCGCGATGGAATGAATTCCACCGGTTAAGAATTGCCATTGTGGGGAACAATGACAGACTATGTCGTAATTTTCGTGGTTATAGAAAGCGCAAGTAAAATTTATTTCTTTTAATAAGAAATTTGGTATGAAAATTTAAAGTTGGATATGCTAAATTCAGAACCAAATCTGTAAATGAAGAGTAAAATGCTTAAAGGCAATTTGGAGGCTTTGGTAAAAGGATAAGTATAATGTGATACATAAACCATATTGTGGTTAGTTACGATCATTAATTCTGTTTAACAAAGAGGTTAAAGCAAAGCAATCTTGAAGGGCACCGTATAGATTTTTGAGATAACCACAATTTAATTAAAAATGTAACAAAGTTTTCAGGGTAATTGAATTTAAATGTCCTTTTGTCGTTAGGGTCATATCTGGAAAATTAATCCCCTTCCAGAATGTTGAGTTCAGGGTCCATAAGAGTAAAAATGAATTCATGTTTAAGTAGTGTCAGCACTTTTCTTGCACATTCCTAGATAATTGGATACAAAGACCGTCGTGAACCCGGTTTAAATTTATGTCAGAATTAAGTCCTTTAAAATTTTAAGGCAATGACAATGTGCTGTTGTTTTAGTTGTTTCAGGTAAGAAATATTTCATGTGAATGGGCTTTAAGAAAAATAGAAAAATAAACCTATGTTGAAATTTGACGAGCACTTAAAAATAAACTAAATATCCTTTCTAACAGGAGTTCAATAATTTTTTTTATTTGAAGCATTGGTAGTGCAAAAAATATTGCAATTTTCGTTAATCATTTTTTTTATTATTATGGTATATGTGCAGATTACAATTGTAATATTAAAATTGGTAATGATCAAGCGGGACATAAAATGGTTAATTAATAACTAGTAAAAGAAAATAATAATGTTGACTGGAGGAATAAGTTTTGCTTAGAAGATCCCACGATGAGGATTGTACGTCCATGAGACCTGTAAATACAAATAAAAATGGGAAAATAAATATTTGAACGCAGTCAGTGGACTAATAAACCAAGGTGAGGAATGGTTGGAAGTGGTACAGATTTAACTGAAAATACATTGTTCATATGTAATAAAATTCGTAGACTACGTTTGTTAATGTGAGCTGAACGTCGGGTTCAGTCAACAATATTTTCATTAGATTCGCTGGAATGATCCGCTTATATAGGAACATACAGTCCCCGTTGTAGCATTCATCTTTTCAACTCCTCGAGAGGGTCTTCAGACGGTTCCGCCGTATATTCTGCTGCAATAGCTCGAGGGAATACCTCGAATTCAATAGCAGCCTCACGAGCGGCCGATGATAGCAAGAAGCGAAGAGTATAACTGGTATTGTAGTACCTATTGAGTACAATGAAATAGGCTCCATGCCCAAAGCTGTGGAGTACCTCGGAGATCCTTTTCCACAAGTAAGGGCACTTACAGTGGATGTCGTAGTTGACATGATTGAAGTAAGCAGAATAATATAGAATAATTTGAAGCTTAAGAAACTTGTCGTTAGTTGAAAGAAGCTGCAAAGCAAATCAATTTAAAGGAAACCAAATGATCATTAACTTTAAGAGGTTGATTTGCATCTGTATGTGTGTCAATTGTCCAAACTCAAGACCCACCTGGGGAACTTACATTGTAAGTGTGAGACACACTTGAATTAATGTCAGTGAAAGAGAATTTCAGGAACAATCGATTTTTAAAGGTACAATTTACCTTATTCTCTTTAGCTAAAGGCAAAGAATTAAAGAAAATGGAAGAAGTAATCGTATTATTTGTCAAAATGGCGGAATATGCAACTACACCGACAAAGGGAAATTTACTCGCAGTTTAGTAATGCGTAAGCAGTAGTCCCGCGCTCATTCTAACAGATATTCAAATAAGTTGTCCACCAGGTAACTACGGGAGAATTATTTGACGAGGTGGCATGGCATAAAGTAACCAGATTACTACAGGTGCTGGAGTAATTGATATGGATTATACGGGTAATGTTGGTATGTTATTGTTTAATCATAGACATGATGATTCTGAAGTTTGTGTTGCACAAATTATTAATTTGGATCTATTTTTATTTTCCAAAAAGTAGGCCATGACACGTTTCCATTCTGAAAAACGTTATTGAGCTCTTGACTGATTTTTGAAAAAAAAATTTAATATATTTTATGTTCCAAAAAATTGGTCATGACCCGTTTCAACTTTGAAAAACGTATTTTTTTTACATTTGCCGGAATTTGGAAAAATTTTAACTACAGAAATGTCATCGACGAGGCAGCTACGGTCTTATCACTAAGCGCCCGAACGCCCCGCCTAACCTTTGTGCTAAAAAAATCTTAAAAGTTAATATAACTTCATATTTTTATTATGTATTAGGTAGGTATATCGGATGCATTGCAGAAAATTAGTCGGAGATTTGGCACGTACTGTTTTTTTTTTTTTTCTTTTAATTTTCATATTAGCTAATTTGAAAATTTAAAAATTTAAATGTTCTAAACTAAAGCATTAAGTCGAGATTTATTAAATAGGCCAAATAAATTTACCTATTTTTTTTTTCCATATTTTGGGTTTCATCAGTCTTCCTTCCCTAGCCTCGAGATCCCCTCCTATGAAGCATGCACTTTTTGCTATTGACTTAGTTTTGAAAAATGCACTTTTTTAAAGTGAATCTGGTATCTAGTAATATAGTACTACTTTTGCAGTGCAAAATGATGGACTCATTAATTTGCTTTCTTGTATTTTTGCTTAGTGAAGCACAAGGGCAAAAATGTTGATAAGAAACGCATGGAAACTGACCCACTTCCGGTGCAAATGCAACCGGAAGTCAACCTAAACAAAACAAAACCTTGACCAAGGCCAATTAAAGACAAAGGTTCAAATAGCGGCAATGGGTACGAAAGCAATCATCTTGCAACCTACCCAACATTATGAAGCCACAAGCTATACGCGCCATACCCACCCCCAAGAGAGGGGCACGGAGGCCCAAGGGGAAGAAAGCTTGGAAGGGCCTCATAAATTGACTTGTTATATTTAATTATGGCACAATGTAAATAATGTAAGAAATTATAATTCTTCAGACATTCAAGCTGGAATAAATATTCAAAGTTGCCTACGAATTAGTGTTTTAACAGCATCTGAAAAATTACCAAAAGATGTATTAAATATGATAGTGAGTTATTTGTCGTATGGCGAAGCTAATTAGCGTAAAAAGTAAAAGTTTGAGAGAACTATATGGTAGATACTTAACGTTAAATACGTTTCTTACTTCTAAATATGTTAAAAGAGCATTTATTGATAGAGAACTGTGAAACCTTCCGCTATTTTTTACCTGTCACGATTTCCGCTGGCTAGTTACCTTCGTTTCGACGCACTCCACACCGTTGGGTTCCCAACGGGGTGGAGGGCGTTGCAATGTGCAACTTTTTTCTAGAAACGTATTTACGGTAAATGAGACTGTCCGTGCGGTCGCGCTAGGATGTGGACTGGCGTGCACGTTACAATTCATTGGTAGTTCTCAGCAAGTATGAGTAAACCGTAGGTAGTTCACTTAATCAATAATGTTACCTTATATTAGCTGGTTGGTACGGTCTGTCGTCTAGCTTAGATTATTTTTTAACTTAACAAACTTCTAAAATAAAAGGATGATGTGAAGGCTGGTGTTGGCTGATGCAATGTTGAATGATGATTGACGACTGACTTTAGAATTGATGAATGACTGCTGTAAAAGAAAGAGTTATAAAAAAATTAATATCTTTTTCTTTTGAGTTTATCATGACTCATGTTCGTATTTGTCACCATATCCTCTTGAATTTCTGTCACTTAATATTAATCTAGTCAATTTTATAGGTACATCCTGGTTAAATCGATTTGAGAACTTCCTTTGTCTTACGTTAATCGTTGAACGTTATGTTCGCACGTTCGTGTTGGGTAGATGTATCTTTAATTTCAATGTGACAACCACAATTTTAATCCCTTTTGTTTCCGTTACGTTTTAATCTCTATTTCTCTTCTTGCTAATTTTCTGTTAGGTACTTTGTAATGTTGTGCTCAATCTGTTCTCGGTGAACGGAAATACGTTTCCGTTTAATACTTAATTTATCAATTCAGAAAGGAAATGTTAAATTGATAATTTCACTCATTTTCATATTATTTATACACATCAATTAGTTATTAGTTATTACTTATTCATTTTACACATCTCATAATTAATTTAAACTACCCATTATATTCTAGTGCCCAACATTTCTTTTCACATACTTTAATTACACTGTATTATTTTATGTTCAGATTACTCCTCTACCAAGTATCTGATTACTCCTTTTTAGCTTTACACTCAACGTTTTAATTTTCGCCTTTAAACCTTTTAATCAAAATTGAAACTTTCAAACAGTTCCTACCTTTGGTTTCGTAGGTCTGCATAATTTTACGTTTGACATCAAAATCACTTAATTCACTTTTTCTCCAAATCTTTTATAACTTTTAAACTTTCTTCCGAGTCGCTTATTTACCAAGTATTCTTTTCACCATATTTTCAATTCATTCATTTCTTCGTTACATCAATAAGTAAAATTCGTTAACGTTATGGTAGCCCTTACCTATTATTCCGTAGGTCTACCCCAAAAGAAAACAACTAAACTTTTCAAACTTCTCATAATTAACATCACCCGTCTACCAGGTGTGTATTTCTTTAGCATTTCAATTCTTCAATCTATTCGACTTATGTTACGTTATGGTGGCCACCTACCTATTAATCCGTAGGCCCACAAAAAATGACTCTATATTACATGGGGAAGGTGGTTGGTCGGAGAAAGGTGAGCAAGGCCTTCTCTACATTTTCTCTCTCGACCTGGCCAGTTAGGCGCCCTCATTTTGTGGCTATAATCAGGGAGTACCTTTTTTTTCTTCAATTAATTCTCGCTGTAAGCCGAATTGTTATTATGGAGTGGCAAAACCTCACCCCATTAGAGCGGCAAAACCTCGCCTTTCCTTACCAAACTTAAAACGTTTAACCTTGTAATAAAATTCTCATATTCTTGTTTTATTTCTTTTTCATAAACTCTTTCGTTGTATTTCCATATATATATACTCATCTCTGTTTACTGTGGTAACGCCGGATTCAGAACACCGGCATTTTATTTTCGTTACTTTATATCATTTCATTATTTTCAACATGAAGTTTTCGCAAACCTCCCCCAAAAAAAATCCCTATGGTTTCGGCGGGTATCCGGCGGAACCAATGCCCCCGCCAACAACCGCATAATTCCTAAGCTAAACCTCTCAACCCAAACATTTTCCTACAAATGCCCCTAGGCTGCTCTCGTAGTTGCCAAGTCCACTCACCCCTAGTATTTGATTGTTTCTTCCGAGGAACAGGTGCCGCATATCGCTCAGACGCACCCATAAGGTTTCGGGTTGGATTCCATAGTCGCCCGTTCTGCTCGAAAAATGGGGGTTTGTTTCAAAGAGTTTTACTCACAAGGGGACTTCGCATCGTGATCGCGTCCTATTGACTCGAAATCAACATTATAGATTTATCTAGTTCTAAAACTAACCCCTTATCTCGCTTTTTACTCCATGGCCACAAATTTCAAAAATATTTCAAAAATACGATTATGAAAATAGTCTGATTTTGGAAAATCCTTATGGGATTTAATGTGTAATATTTGCCTGGTTAACTTTTCTTGGAAATCTCAACTAGATGCAAATTTATTCCCTTGCTTTAGCCGACGTTGTGATTGAATTTCGCTGTAAATTTGGTTTAATTTTACTTATAGCATTTTGTTGTGTTTTAAAATAGTTGTATTAGAAAAAGAATTCCGCATTTTCCGTGTTTTCACAAAATAGTTGCTTCACCCGCCATTCCGCATTTTCCTCACTACAAATTAGTTTACACAATAGAATTTGAAATTAACTAAAATTTTTTTAGGCCAGATTCAATTACAACGTCGCTTAAAGCAAAGGAAAAAATTGCACCAAATTCAGATTTTCGAGAATGGGGGCCCAGGCAAATGCTGAAGAATTACACGTTAAATTCCATAAAGATTTTCCAAAATGAGACTTTTTTCAAAATCGTTTTTTCGAAGTTTTTTCAAAATTGATGGCCATGGAATAAAAAGCGAGATAAGGGGTTAGTTTTAGATCTAGATGAATCTATAATTTTGATTTCGAGTCAATAGGACGCGATCACGACGCGAGGTCCCCTTGTCAGTACAATACGATGAAGGGCCTAACCTACCCTTCAAAGGACAGTTAATTTGACTTCGTACGGTGCGTCCACCGCTGAGTCACTTCTCTCTCTTCTTCCATTAAAATGAAAAGATAAAATAGAATTGATAGTAGTATTGAATTGAGAATATAATTGTTAGAACAAAGTGAAATAAAATGAGATGAAAATAGAAAGGGTGGTGCTAGATTAATGTATTAAGTAGTTACTATTTGCATATAACGTTATCAGTCTTGTTTCATGTTTGTTAATCTTAAGGTTTTGGTTATCAATCAACCCAAAGTAGGGAATGCTTTTGAATTTAGGAAATGTGAGGATCATTGTGCTAATGTACAAACATAAACCAAAATAAATGCCGATTAATTAAGCCAATGAAACATTAGGGGGGGGGTTGGGTAGGTCACGATGCTCATGCTCCCGCAAAAAAGTTATTGGAGAAAGGACTCTATATATCATTTGGAACTTTTCAAATAAGTGGAGTTACTCCCTCTCCCCACCCCCCCCAAACTGTAGGAGATGTAAGATACCACGCAACCTGGGTGAATGGAATAAAATGAAGTGAAAAAAATTATATTGTGGTTATGTTAAAAATTTACTTTGTGTTAAAATTAAAAACTGAGCTAATTAATATAATATTAATTAATTAGCTGTGATTTAATTAACTTCTGGTTTTTTGGTTAATTAGTGGTGTTTCAAGGAGTTTCTTGTACTAGAGACTAGAAATAAATGGTATATCAAACACGGGATGATTTGAAAGAACTTTTCTTCAATTTATTAGCATACTCTTGTAGTACTTTTGTATTTTTACTTTTTTCATATTATTTACGCGCACACCCTGACAATGCCAGGAGTAGTGTACCGGATGAATTGAATATTGATTTTTTTCATAATGTTTCGATAAAAGTCACAAAAAATTCCAATACTTCAAAATAAAAACTTTTTTTTTCTCAAATGTTAAAAGTTAAATACAAAAGCACACGCTTTGCTAAAGCCACCTACATCATCTGTTTTGCGTCACAATTGTAAGAATGTCGTCAAGACTATTTAAGAGCTTTATATATGTATAATTTCAGACAATTACTAATGTTATATAAAATAATTATTCTTCCGTCTTAAAGGGCAGAAGCCCAATGCATTAAATATTAGTATAACATATTTTTAATTATATTATGGTATGGTTATTAGTAAATAATAATCAAATACCAAAATCTACATTTAAAATATGTCAAATAAGGAATCCGCGAACGCATACGTGCCAATCACCTTTATCACTACAACGTAATATATAGCAAATGAGTCATGTTGGATTAGTTTTATGCTAATTAGAACTACTAGCAATTTTATTAAAAAAATTTTTTTTGATTGATTGATTAAAATTTTTCACATTTTGACATGACCGAATCCGACAAAACAAATGCTAAAATACGTTCCAAGCGTTTCTGCGCAAATCCTTCTGTTCTTGTTATAATGCAAGGTAAAAATTAGACTTTGTTTTGTCAAAAAATATTGATTTAAAAAATATTGAAAGTATAAATGTGGTTTTCAAATTTAAAAAATCTATATCAAAAATTTCTTATTTCCAAAAAGTACTACAACTAAGGCAATTCTTGATAGTTAAAATTTAGGATTCGTTCTATAATCAACTTCCAAATTGAATAACTGTATCATAACGGTATAACTATCAAGTGTTTTAAAATTTGGAAGTTACTTTTAAATAAAAATTTGAAAATCTTACTATCAAGAATTGCCACTATGTTTGAAAGTGCGAAAATTTGTTATTGTGCGCAGTATTTCACAAATTTAATAGAAATAGTTTGTAAGTAAGATCTGTACACATTTTTTGTAGAAAATATCCAGTCAAGTTCAGGCAAATGCTCTACATCTAAATTACAAAGTTTTAGTGTACATCGCAATCAATTAACTTCTAGAATTTGATATTTCGACACCAATTTCAAATTGCGCTGAACACTTTTACGCAAAACTCGTTGTTCGCAGTAGCAAAAAAAATGAATCACGAGTCATGTCCTGGGTGATTCCAATGGAATTCCGTTGGAAGTTTTAAGTTGCGTTGAACTCTCATTTGATCAATACATAGATAATTCGATAACAAGCCACTATTAGTACTTATCACGTTTATCATTACAACACCTTATCAGTTAATGGGTATTAGCTCAACTACAACAACCTTTGTATTTACTTCGCAAAACTTCCGTGTTATTTGTTTGGTTCAAATGGAAGGTTAAATATTTTGAAAAGTTCAATCAAATCAACATCAGTGATAGGTCAACAACATTAGTAAACATTAACTAAGATCAATTAACTTAAGTTAATTAACTCCCCAAAGTTAGTTGC
>VYYI01002472.1:0-14795 GCA_021029175.1 Bilobella aurantiaca | reverse complement strand
TCAAAACAAGATATTGGCCATTTAAAAATGGGCTTTACTTTGAGCAAAAACAAAAAACGACTCATTGAACGAATTGCTCGCTGTCCGGAAATCATATCGTCCAGTCGAATTCGTGTCCAAGGGTACCTTGACCCTTAGAAAATGACGAAGGCCAGCAGCAGCGTTCAGCGGGTCATAGGTCACAGGAACTAATCGCTGCCGATCTGTTTGAATACCACGAACCGCCTGACAATCAAAAATGGAAACTAACTGACAAACCTTAATTCCAAGCCAAACCTGCCCATCCTACAAATGAGCCCTTAAGGGTACACTTTAAATAAATCTAGCAAATCGACATGGAAAATACAAATTTTGAACATTTTTGCTTTAAGGGCCCTCACGTACGGGTTCGTTTGTCAACTCGAAATCATGATTTAAAAAAAATAGCCTTTTGAATTGGTGCATTCAAGAAATAATTTGGATTGATTTAGAAAAAAAAAGAAACTTTCTGTAGATTTTTAGGTTTTTTTTTAGCATTACGAAAAAAATGCGGCGCTTACCTCAACGCTGCTAATTTTGAATTTCACAAAATCGGAAGACGTGCATTCGAAGATTGCTGAAGGAACGGAGGATTGAATCGCTGAATTTTGACGCTGGAAAACGCCTATTTTTATAACAAAATTTTAAGTTTTTGAAAATTTTGAATTACATTATTTAAACAAAATCGAAATGACAATTAGTTCAATGACCGTTATTTGGAGACTTCAAAACGTGAAATGTATTCGGCGCAATTTGATTGGCTGAAAATCCAGGGAATTCATTTCCGTCGAATCGAAATAAGCAATTAGGCAATTTTTGAGCACTGGAAAATGATACAACTAAAAATAGAGGAAACAGCGCTTCGGCAGCCTTCATCTTTAAAATGCTTTTTCGTGACTGTTCTAAAACATCCTAAATCTAAAAATCTACATCAAATTTTCTGTTGAAAGGCCGAAGCCGGTTTTGTCAATTAGAGTTTGATTGAGGTAGATCATTACACCTTGTTGTAATTAAAATCCCAATTTCCATAAGGAATCACAATCACAATCTGATTGTGCTTGTCGCTAATACGTTGATCTCCCAATGTTCAATCAAGTCCAGAATAACTCGTTTTTGTCCTTCCGAACCCTTGTAAGTTGTCTGATTTAAAGTAAGATTGTTTTAATTTACACAACTGAGCACTAACGGACAAAAAGTAGACGCAACTTTGTCGACAAAGTTGGTTTTGTCGACAAACCAAAATTTAGAAGAAAAGTAAAACTAATCGCCGGATCCTACACCTGATCGGGCTTGTTTGGCTAGTCTTAGTTTTATTAATTAAGTCTAAAAGTGTAATTATCGTGCATGTCAAAGATAGTCAACTTGCAGGTCACTCCAGATAATTATTGTACGATAACTATCGTGTACGTCAAGATAACTACTGGCGATTTACCAAAGTATGCATTAGGTTAGAAAAACATTGGTAAACTCCCATTAATTTGACTACGTATCGCTGTCTCGGATTTTGATGTCGACGAGTTTGACGTAGACATTTTTGTCGACAAGAGGGCGACAAAAGCATGTGTAATTAAGAATTCATTAGTGAATCTAATTAGCGTGCGTCAGAAGGTAGGTAGACTTGACGCGACGCAATGGCAGTGGTTGACATTTAAACGCAAATTGCGATTACAAGGTGCATTAACCGAAACAACATTTTGCGAGTTGACCGATTGTTAATTGATTAAAACTAATTAGCTCCTCCGCTTCTAATCAGGCAACAACCTTCCTCTGCCTCCCTAAAATTGAATTAATTAAAACTAAATTTAAAATGCGATGAAATGATTTAATTATAATTAGTTAATTTTAATTAAAATTGCTAGTTATACACACTACAAAAGCATCTAAAACAAACTTTAACTCTAGGAAGAAAAGTGTTTCCAGCAAAGTAGCCAAAGTAGCAACATTTAGTTAGTTAATGGGAAGGAAGTGTTTAATTTAAATGCATCAATTAATCATAATTAGTTAGCTACGTCAATCATTAAACCACCAAAACAAAACTTTACCATAAAGTAAGTAATAAGACCAAGACTTGGCCTGAGCACCCTGTATAGAAAAGCGTCGCACAACTTTCACAATGAGGCGAAAGCGTTTCAAGGAAAGTAGGCATGCAACCCTCAGCCTCAATAATTAGTATAACAATATGGATAATTAACTAATTAGCAGTAATTAACACCTCAATTATAATCAAGATTCGTTTGTTCGTACACAAAAAAAATGAAATAACTTTCGTCTAAAATCTAAGGAACAACTAATTTTTGCTTTCTAAAATCCACAACTATGATAGGGAAATGGAGTGGTTAAGTTAAATTACAATATTTAATTACAATTAGTAAACTATCCTAATTCAAACCGTAGAAACTAATAGTATTGCTTAAAATAAAGTTGACATAAGTTGGTGTGACCACCCTGTACAACTTTCACTTTGAGGAGAAAGCATTTCCACCAAACTTAGACAGAATGACGCCTAAGTCTTAATTGAAGGTCAACACGTCATTCCTCACTCAAACAGAATTCTAAACAGTTTTCTTGTTCTAAAAAAGAAACATTTTAGAAAATCTTAAAAAAACGATTACTAATTGGATGGAATCCTAATTATGTGTATGTCGTTCCCTGATAGCCGATGACTTGGACTGCCGCGTTAAAAAATCAGTGGGGTCACTGCCCTTTGTTTGAACAGGCGCTCAAAGGTCAAAGGTCACATAGTTTTGCTGGAGGTCAAATGGCTGTGCCCAGAGGTCAACCGTCACAAAATGACACGCAATTACCGTAAATATTTTTTGTCCCAACTTCCTTGTGGGCTCTGATAATTAGTAATGCTCTTTTGCATGCAAATGCGGTGACTCTTTCTTATCTGATTCATGACAGTTCCAGAGGCAGCCTCATACCGTTTCTGGAAGAGTGCAACGAAATTGAGTCCAGCTCGCTAATTAGCTTAATGTCAATTAACTCTAATTGTCAGTTAACAATTAACTGCAATACTGTAACGGCGGGACTCCTCTTTAAAGTGAAGTTCATTTGTTGACAAACAAGAGCAGTTGGGAGGGACAAGAGTTGACACGGAGAGGTGACATGGGACATAGTTGACATTTGGACGTGACATTGACGTTTAGATTGGAAATTTGTCGTGTCGAGGTCTAAGACAACTCCAGGCTCAGCTCCTGCTCGACGACGATTGCCAAAGGTCAAAGGTCATGGACATGAGTGGCCTGCCTCCCTACCCCCATCTTGGACAAGTTCAAGGTCACGGTGGGACATGGTCATATACAACACCGTCGACACGCTATCCAATGGACTTTTGGTTTCCAACGCCGCCTGCCCGTCAACAGTCGTTTTTGGGACGACAGAACGAACCAAGAAACGAGGGTTATGGTCACGAAGGGTATCAGCATCAGCATATAGCACCTTGGCACGCTGGGTAAGTAATTGATTAAGATTTGAAACAATTCAATTAGGTGAGCTTAAGTAATTGCTCTCTATTGCCTCATTTAGGAATTTACTAAATTATTATTAGGGTTCAGCAGCAGCAGTCGTATCATCAAGAAGCATTTTCTGTTGTCCAGCAGAGTACTGGAAGGAAGATGCTGCGACAAGGGCAGCAGTATCATGACTACCATGCCAGACCACCACCCGGATATTTCCAGCAGCATCAGTAAGGTCATTAGTGACAACGAAATGCAATCAATGCACTTGCCTCGCATGCTCTCAAAACAATTGACCACTTTTATCTTTCATAAACTCCAAGGGTAAATATTGGCATTGAATCATGGATAAACTGATTGTGACACTGACACGCCATGACAAATTTCCCTAAAATGAATCATCACTTGTCACAGTTAACTTGTTATAAACTCCCCTTTCCGTTACGCTGAATCGCTGAATTTAACTATCCCAATTTCTCTAAGAATGGTTAAATCGCAACTGCTACTTTTTGTCCATCTCAAGCTTTCTTCAATTCATTCTCTACTCCTTCATTCCTTGAAGAAACGATAAAAGCTTAATTCGCTAATCGCTATATGCCAAATGAGCTTGTGTCCTGCTGGTAGAGCATTTACGCTGAATCAGCGCTAATTTGTTTTAAGAAGCTTAACCAAAGTGATTGCAAAATCGCTTCCAACTGAAAGTAATGCTTTGGTACTTTGAATCCGAGATTACCAAATGACGATTAGTTGTATATCCAAAACTTTGTTTACATAACTTAGTCTTAATTACTGGTTGATAAGACCACCACATAATGTAGTCTTGTCACACGATGACGACGCTCGCTCATTTACCATCATCGATTTTTTCAGAGGACTTGGAAACTGCAATGGAAATGGGATTGAGTTCTTTGGCCCAATTCCCACAAGGACTGCCCCTCCGCGTGACGCGAACAGTGACCGACTGCCACCACTACCACCTCTTCCAGTGCCTGGTGGATACCATCGTCCAGACATGGCCAGGTCACCAGGAGGGGAC
This sequence comes from Bilobella aurantiaca, assembly GCA_021029175.1. NCBI lineage: Eukaryota > Metazoa > Arthropoda > Collembola > Poduromorpha > Neanuridae > Bilobella > Bilobella aurantiaca. Next base: position 10,283 of record VYYI01002472.1, on the reverse strand, counting down.
ACCGCTGACACGGTCGTAAGTGACGACGGTGACGGAGGCGTCTTGATATACATCGACAACTCTAACATTTGGATCAATACCATGGAGTCGAGCGTGAAGCGATTGGGTTTTCGCAGCGACATCAAGCAGGACCTGCGCACGAGGATCAACATCATCAAGCTTCTGAGCATGGCGGGGGCGGGGCGACCCATCATTCGAGCTGTTCTCTACGGCTCTGAACCGCCGCCAGTCTCAAAATTCTGGAACAATATCAAGGAGATCAAGTTTTGCAAAGTGGATGTTCAGGTAGAAAAAAAACGTTTTGAGTTGATTAAAAAGCGTTTTTGAGTTAAAAAAAAAACGTTTTCAGGTAACGAGACGCTCGACCTACAGTAACCGTGAACGTGAAGTGGACCAAAGCATTATGCTGGACATTGGCGTTGACCTCGTCATTCACCAGAACCATGCCAAACATGGCGGAACCATCATTTTGTTCACTGGCGACGGCGGCATGGTCACCGCGGTTCGAAGGGCCCTTGACTACAACTGGAACGTTGAGCTTTGGACCTATCGAAATTCATTAGCAAAGGTATGGGGCTAAAAAACCAAATTTTAAAATTAATATAGAAATGTTTTTCGTCTTGAAAGATATTTCTAAAAATTACTTTGGGTTCGAAAGCGATTTTAAGCGATCAAACTTTTAGGGCTATTTGGACGAGGTGGAGAAAAATGATAAATTCAAAATTATCTACTTGGACGACTATTTTCAAGAATTCGTTTTCTACAAATTCGAATGGAATATTCGAATTCCACAGGAACGTTCCTGTGTTCTCACGTAAATCTCTTCCAGTCTTCTTTTTAATTCAAATTAGAAATTTTCTAACATTAAAAAAACTATAAAAATTACATTAAATTAATTATAATTAAAAAAAATAATTTGCTCTAGATTTCGTAAAATTCCGGATGAGCTTAAACGCGAGCTTCTCGAAATTTTCGTTAAGGCATTTACACAACTCGTGCGAATGCCAATGGCCGGTCGCTATTTCAGAGTCAGTGAAGAGTCTGATCAGCAACACAAACAAACGCATCTCGTCATTGTTTGCAGCGTTGGAAAATTAATTTTAAAGGAGGATTCTCGCAGCGATTTTCACCTAAAGTGTAGCAAAAGCGACAGCGATGGAGGTCACCCTACCGTTAATGGCAAGAAGACTTCTGCACATTCCAGTTCCTTTCATTTCACTGCCGAAGCGTGGGATCGAACCCCAGACATTCTCAACCTTCCCTTCCTGCGCGAAGATCCAGATGAGTACAACACGCGCGTCAAGGCCGAGTTCGAAGCGATGGTTGATGAGTGCCTCCGAAACTCTGTAGACGCTGTGAACAACCCCAAATATGATTTTAATACAGAAGTGTACCGGAAGATTGAGGACAAAGTGTCCAATATCTCTAAAAAAGCCCCACCAGAAGCGTCCCTCAAGGAGAAATTGGCTGATTTGACAGTTTCTCCGACCAATCAGAACGCGTCCCCTCAGCCCCCTCACTTTGACCAGCTCATGAAGAAGTACAGGCCAATTCTCCGTTCTCTTCCACAATTTCTCCAGGATCTCAAACTAGAAAGTCACGAAGACATTGAGCCCATTACGCTGGAAGCGCAGGGGGTTGACGACGACGGAGAAGGGCTCTATACTGTTCAAATGCAAAAGAGGCTCAAACGGAAGTTTCAAAAGTACTCGGCCGAGTGCAAGTACTCCTATCGCTGCAACAACGGCTTCAAGTGCGTTTTCAATCATACTGATAAGGAGAAAGAGTTTTTTAAGTTACAAGTTAATCCCAGTCTTCGCAAAACCTATAAATTTAAGAACTGTGAGCACTACGCTAATGATAAATGTAAATTCAAGAGAGGGACGTCGTACTTGTGCCCATTCTCTCACGGGGCATTTTGTCTCACTTGCAAAGTCGACGACGATGGAGGTAAGTAAAAGTTATTTTAAAAAAATGCTCTTGTTTAAAAAGAAAGCTTGATTGCATTTTTTAGTCTTTAATGAACTACCATAATAATTATAATTCAATAATAGTTATAATTTAAATTTATAATTCACTTAATAACCCTTCTAAATCATTAAAAATTTTCTTGTTCAAAACGCTGTTTTCTAAATAGCCCATTTTTTATGTGCTAATTTTTAGGCCACAACGCAAAAACCTGCTCAGCCCCACCACCACGATTTCAGTCGGCTCCAGAACCAATTGAGAACGGAAAGACTAATTAAATATGCGTAAATTTAAATCAATTAATTTCTTGACCAGATGAGATTTTTTAAAAATCACAACGAATAAAATGCGATCTAGGCTAAACTATCAAATAAGCGTACTGTACTAGTATTCTTTAAGCTGAATACTTTTTTAAGCGATTTAAGTGTATACGAACTTGTCGTAATCGTGTAGCGTGTAACAAGGTGTCGTGCCGTATTTGTATACCATAGCCGTTGTAGCAGCGAAGACGGCTTGAACTACGACAAATGCGATGAGAATGTTCGTCCTGATATGCGTTCCCTGAAATTCCAATTACAGCAAAAAAAAACACTTTAGAAATACACTCGAAAAGTTGAAAATGCTTTCTTACCGGAGCGTCGTCGTCCTTGGTTTCGTCGTAGGCTGGAAACACAGTTGTGGCAAAGGCAGCGCAGCTCCAGTAAACACGACCAGTCTTCCCCATAACCCAATCGACCCAGAGATAGTGAAACTAAACCGAGCAGGGTCAAAAGGTCAATTAATTGTAGCACGAGGCTTCAATTAATTAATTTAAGTTGATTAAAGGCGTTTACCGACATGAAGAGGTGAAAGAATGGCATATACCACAGCCCAAACAATTACAACGTACGACGTGCTGCAGGTGGCAAATGAGTAGTAAACCGTATTACCGTAGTTGAGTGCAATCACTGCAACAAAAGACAATTTAGAAATAATGCAATTGCACCGGCATCATCAAGATCAAAGAATATAATGCGAAAAATCTTCTTTTTTTTAAAGCAATACCTACCAGATGCAATAAATGTTGCGTGTCCAAATAAACCGTGGATGAGCTCAGAGTAGTGAATGCGGATCTTTGGGTCTCGACCTTCGAGGAAGAGTGCTCCGAATGCGTTAGAAGTGCAGAGGGACGCTGCAGCGACGCCTGACCACAAGTGGGTGGTGGGTCTCGCTCCACCCACATAATCCCAATCGCTGCAAACAGAAACGGTCAATTTACGTCAAAGATACATTTTCTGTCGAAGTCACCTTTTAGCGAAAGTGAGTAAGCCAAAGCCGACACAGAGCGCAATTATTCCAGCCGAAGCGAAGATTACATGAAGCTTAGGAGAAACCATTGTTAATTAAACGTTTTCAAAAATCAGCGATTCTGATCGATATGACACTGGCTTACAAAGACCCAGAGTCGGCATCCAATCACATAAATCGTGATGTTGAGGTAGCTTTCCTTGTAGTAGCGACCAATGAAGTTGGCAATGGGCATGAAGAACATCCAAGCCAAGATCATGACATACGCATGTGCGAAGAGGAGGTCTTGCTGTTCAGGGCTAGGCTATAACAATTACAAGGCATTTTTCAGTTCGTTCCTACAATAAACTGCGTACTAAAAATAAATTTTCAATCAAACTTACGCCAAATTTCTGCCCTAAGTTGGTTCTGGGACAAGAAAAAAAAAACGTTGAAACTTATAATTAACACAAACCAATAAATAAACTACGTTCTGTTTTTCTTTACTTGTTTTTGTAGAGATAGGAGTGATGGTGTCCAGGCTGGAGACCACCTACTCATTCGAAGCGTAAATTAAATCAACTCAATTAAAATTAATTTAAATTTAAACTATTTTAAATATCAAATTTACTCACCGGAACCCGTATCGTATCCAATTACTCTCACATCTTCGTATCCCTGAGCAAATAGCAGGTAAAACTCGGATCGATCCAGCGTTGAAATCCGTTTGATGGAAGGATCAAGTAGGTTTACTTTGCGTTTTATCGCAAAAATGCACCAGAGAAAATCGTTCGTCCGAGTTTTACTGATCAATTCGGATGTACTTGCTCTGCGCCTGATTAAGACGCTGCAAAAATTCATAGGACATCATTTTCAAAATAGCAATTCTGAATTATGTAATATCAAATCATTACAAATCGAGTGTTGATGCGTGTGGCGTCGCCACCGCCAGCCAAGCTCGTGTAAGAATTTGTAGAAGCGTAAGCATGAACGTTTTGTGAGTCTCCACCCTCCCAAACACATTCCACCACAAAATCCTCCTTCTGTAGAATTTTACATTAATAAACAACTCAATTTGGAAAATTCAGAATTTCAAAAACTAACCATTCGCAGATCGTGACTGAATCCCACGGCGACCCAACTCCTCCGTTCGCTCTTCCCGTACACTTCCAGCACAATTTCGTCATTTGCCACCACCAAGCCCTTGCGTGGCTGGCCGAAGAGGAGCATCACTTCGCAGCTATTTCCGTTGATGCATGTCTGGTCCTCCGGTCGCTCAGTCTCCACCTGCGCTTCGTCCCCAGGACGCGTAAGCGTTCCAGACAAACACGCCTTCGTCACCTTGCAAACATCGTAGACCTCTTTCTTCGTCATGAGTTCGACAGGCTCGGACGGCGGTCCTGGGGCCTAGAAAAGAGGGCGATACCAATGAACTTAAGTTGACATTCGGATTTAAGTATATTGATTGATTGACTTAAGGTGGAATCTTGCACGTACTTCTGTTGGTCGAGTAGGGAGTGGATCCTCCGGTGGGTCCGTCACAATTACGATTGGTGGATGCGTTTCAGGTTCTGGCGGTGGTCGTCGTGTTGTAGTTGGCATCATTGTCGTTGTAGGCATCATTGTTGTGGTAGGAATCATTGTCGTTGTAGGCATCATTGTCGTTGTAGGCATCATTGTCGTTGTAGGCATCATTGTCGTTGTAGGCATCATTGTCGTAGTTGGCATCATTGTTGTCGTAGGCATCATTGTTGTCGTAGGCATCATTGTGGTTGTAGGCATCATCGTTGTTGTAGGCATCATCGTTGTTGTAGGCATCATCGTTGTTGTAGGCATCATTGTTGTAGTAGGCATCATTGTTGTTGTAGGCATCATCGTTGTTGTAGGCATCATTGTCGTGGTTGGCATCATTGTTGTTGTAGGCGGATCTACTTTGTTGATGGAGTCGAAGACGACTTTAAAATCTCCTGGTGGTAATCCCTTCATACGCTCGATGGTATAGTAATTGATTTCATTGTAGCTCCACGTAGTGGTGCTAAGGTCATTGATCCAGAAGTCTGAAAGTACTGGATCCTCAGTTTGGAATAAATCCGTAGGGATGCCAACGTCCCCGCACTTCCCGATCGCGATCGGCGTCAACTCACCATTGGGATACTTATTACCAAGGGTAAAGTGACTGTAATAATTGAAGATGCCGGCGCAGTGATAGGAAATCGTTTCCACTCCATTGGCACTCTGGAACACTTCAGCACTAGAGTAAAAACAGTTCTAAAAATCGTGAAACAAATTTTCGGAAAGAAGGACTTGCACTCACTAAAGTGTCAGAGTAAGAGCCTCAATCTGAAACACCCCTTGAATGAAGGCCACTTTCCTCCGGTGGAGGTAGAACATGAGGTCAAAGCCAAAGTTGAGGTGGTGGTAGTCGTTCCCGTCGTCCTCACGAGCGTCGTAGCCAGGTTCGAGAGGGTAGTTGGTCATGTCCAGCTCGATCATGTTCGGTGCCGGAAATATAGTCTAGAAATGAAATGGCAGAAATCAATGACAAACCAGAGACCATGTCCAAACCTAGTACCCACCCGGTCAGTGTACCGTTCATTGACTTGACCTCCAATATGTGAGATAAACGGCGGACACTCTACGATCTGGAGCGGTGGGTAGAAGGCATCGGTGTTGAAATAAGGGCGACGAGGATCGGAAGTGCCTCCTGCCAAGCAGGTGCAGTGCTTTCCGCGTCCAGGATTTGCGTCGTAGTCTTGACAGTCCCTGTCCCTGTCACCAACGTCCGATGCATCGTCCAAAGAATCGTAGTAGAACTGCTTCCCATCGTGCTTGAGTGGAGTCTCCGTTGGAAAGGGGTGGACGAAGGCCCCAATCGGATACGTGTGACCAGATATGGCTGTCATAGCGATGCGGTCAATTTTGTAGTCCCTCTGGAGTTCGCAGCGAGTCCTTTGGGCTGGGTCACGGTTGTAGCTGACAGCGATTCCGATTTGATCACGGTAGAGTCCAGCACTGTAGACCTGGAACTTGAGGCAGGGGTCAAGCCAAGAGGTCGGGGTCGTGTCGGTGGCTCGCTCGAGGAAAATGGGCCGCCGCGGTGTGCCCAGCTTGAACTGCCGACACATCCTGCTCTGCGTGTGGACGGTTGGGTAATCGACGGTGGGCCTCTGATCGCCATGCCAGAATCCTTCCCAGATCCCACCACATTGAGTCATCGTTATGGGGTCGTAGCTTGTGCTTCTTTCGATTAGTCCGGTAAGTCCAAGCAAGGTCAGAAGCAGTCGCAGCGAACCGTGGCCACGGTGTCCATACATCTCTGCTTCGTCGTAAACGGTGCACCGCGTTGTTACTTAAGCCGTTGACTAGTTGCGTTCGTGAATCGTTAAGATCACTTAACGAAATTAATTGACTAATTAACTTGAGTAATTAATTTGAGGTTGTTAAAATGGTGGAGGGATTTACGGAATGCAGGCAGAAAAAAGAACAATAAATCAAAAACTCGTTCTTCTGCTCATGCCCGTTTTCAAGGCGCCAAATTTGAAACAAAAAATCAGGTCATTGAACTTTAAAAAAAAACAGAGTTTTTACCGTTTTTCGTAATTAATTAGTAACATTCTAATGTGATTTATTTAATTATAACTTTATTAAATTAATTTCAGTATTGGCATAATCGCTTATAATCGCTTTGCTTTAGTAAAGATAACTATTTCGATATAACAATCTTAAAATTATTATTATTATTCTATTATTCTAAATTAAATTAACATTACGTTACTTAAATACCCACTAATCAACTAGCAAAACTTTATTTATTTTTTAAACGATTCAAGTATAAACGAACTGGTCGTAATACTTTACGACCAAATTAATTATTAATTTTTCCCTCAAACATGTTTTTTTATAAAAAGAAATGCATAAATTAACTGACTTAAAAAGCAGCATTTAGTTAATTGAAATTAATTAATTGCAATTAACTAGTAAAGCTTTCTTATGGGTACTTTACTTAAGATGACTTTGAAACTCAAGAACATTCAAACGCCTTTAGTCCAGAAATTGTACTTTTGAACAAATTATCCCATCGTCGATAAGCTAACAGCACTTAACTAATTGTAAAGTTAATGATTAACAATTAATCAGCAATTAACTTGATTTATTAAGATATTTATCATATTTGACGAAAATGATGCTTTCTAGGAATTTTGACGTTTGCATCAGGACCAATAAGACGCCAAAGTGCGCCTCATCTGCAAAATTTTGCATAAGGCGTCCGCAAAGCGATTTTTGAACAGACTGGTTTTTCGACGAATAACGACTTCTCGACAATGATGTGCTGACTCCGCCCTCCAAGTATTTCGACAATCGACAGCATCAGCATCGGTACCCTGAAGAAGCGATATACGCTGAAGCGATACTTCTCAAATCGCTGAATTTTATGGTTAAAAAACTAAAGCATTACCGCTGAAACTGTCACAAATGGGCTCTTGACACGTGCTTCCGTAACGAGCGCAATTGTTGGCAATGACGCGAGGTGAGCGCATAATGCTGGGGCAGGGGCAGCAATTGGTTCCGCAAGGGGTACCTTGGACAGTTAAACGTTAATTGACATTAACTTCTTAATTAGTGCTAATTCAATTAATTAAAATATTACTGGAAGGAGAAGTACAGGATGCAGCGAACATGACCCTTTCAAGGGTCAAGGGACAGCACACGTCAAAAGAGCCCTTAAAAAGGATGACTTAGGAAATGGTGTTTGGGAATCTTTATTAAATATTCAGAATGAATACCTCTTGAGGACAAGATGGTGGACACGGGCAGGAGCAGCAGGGAAATACAGGGCGTGACATCCTTTCTGGAACTCTGGGGTCTCTAGAATTTTGGATAATTTGGGGTCGGGGTCAGTCAGAGATTTGAAATAATTTTTAGGGTCAAAAGGGTCAGAAGAGGTCAAAGTACTCGGGATAATCTTGTTATTCTCTCCAGCAACGAACGTACAAGAATGAGGGGTTGCCATGGAAACCAAAAACTTTCAAATTACTTGCTTCGCATGCTTCCAAAACGGAAACTCAAATCCCGAAATGGCCAGTAAAGCAAACGGCTTCTTTTTTATTTAAATAGAAGCAGTACAATCCCTTAATTAAAATTTATAATTTTGATTTAATCAAGCTTTTTTAGTAATTAGAGGGAGGGATATGGTGGTTATTAAATTACAAGATTTTAAAATAAATATAGTTTTTTTTTTGCTTTAAGTAAAAGTACCCATTTGAAAAGGAGAATCGAGCGCTTTGGAAGCGTATTAGGAATTTACTTGAGCTCGACATAATTGGCAGGGAAAAGGCCGAGCTTTCCGTGACACTCCCCACGCCACCACCCGTCGTCAATCTAAAAAAAAACGTTTTTTTTTTGTTTTTTTTTAACTTTTTGAAAAACGTTTGGCGCTTGAAGCCGTAATTTGCACTTTAGCGTTCAATTTTTAAAAACTTTACCATTTCGATGTTCTTGATAACATCTCCTGGATCGAACGAAATTTCGTCGTCATCGGCTGGAAAATATAAAATATTAACAAGATTTTTCAAGTTGTTGAATTTTTTTTTTCAATTTTAGGAAAGTTTGAGAACAAAATTTAAAACAAAATTTTTACCGGCTTGATAGTCAAAGACAGCGACGGCTATAGGAAGCGCTGAGGAATGATCTGAAGAGGCTGGAAGCGCTGATGTGACAGCAGGCACGGTTCCATTGCTCGTTTTCTGCGCAGGCGCATCATCCCACTCTCCATCATCCCCCTGCTCCTCAGTCGAGTCTTGGCGCAAGGGAAGGTGCGATTTCATTTCGTTGGCCTTCCTTCTGCATTTGCTCAACAACGTTCAGCTCAGCTTCCATACGCTGAAATTCGTCCATCGCCGCTTGCGCTTGAGCCTGTCGCTGAAAGGCTTCTTCTTCTTGACGCTTCCTTGCTTCTGCTTCGGCGCGCTTATTTGCTTCTGCTTCGGCACGCTTCTTTGCTTCTGCTTCAGTCCGTTTCTTTTCTTCCACTTCACGTTGCGCAGCGATTTCGGCCTGCTTCCTAGCTAATTCAGCTTTTTCCAGCTCTAAGCGCTCTTGTTCTTCAGCCTTTTGTCTCATTTGCATTTCTTCTTGTCGCTCTTTTCTCAGCGTCTTCCAGTTCCAGCCTATTGGATTCTTCTTGTTGTGACTTCTCTTGAGCTTCCCTAATGGTTCGTTCTGCGTCTCGAATGTTATTTTGCTGAGTTATTCGCTTTGCGGCGTCTGCTTCATCGGCTTGAGCTTTATCAGCTTCCGCTTTCTTCTTCTGTGCTTCGACAATTTTCCGCTGTTGCTCGACTTCACGCGCATCAAACTCCTTCCGCCGCTTCCTCTCCTCTTCAGCTTTGGCACGAGCCTCTTCCTCGGCAGATTTCGCCATGGACTCAAATTTTGCACGAAGATCGGACGCCTTTCGCTCGATTTTCGGCTTTTCTTTTTGGTAAACTGAGCCAACTGGAGTTGGATTAGTGTCGTCGAAACCGTGTGCGGATTTGTCAACACGGTCTGTTTCAATTCCGAACTCGCCTCCAAAGCCCTGAAATAAAAAAAAATACTATTGCAATTTGTCGCTGCTACATTTGGATTTGAAAGAAAAATGTACCTTTTTGTACTCTGTCTGACTTGGATGCTTCTGGAGCTTTTCACGGTGATCCCATCCAACGGCACTCTTGTCTTGCGTATCACTAACACCAAACTTTCCGCCGAATCCAGCAGCGTAGTCCTTTTGGGAAGCATGCTTCTCAACTTTTTCGTGGTGGTCCCAACCGACAGCACTCTTGTCTTGTCGGTCGCTCACGCCAAATTTTCCCCCAAATCCAGCAGCGTAGTCTTTTTGTGAAGCGTGCTTCTCGACCTTTTCATGGTGATCCCAACCCACGGCACTTTTGTCTTGACGGTCACTAACACCGTACTTGCCGCCAAATCCAGTTGCGTAGTCCTTCTGGGAACCGTGCTTTTCCAACTGCGGAGTGTAGTCGTTTCCAACGGCAGACTTGTCCATCCTAGAA
>VYYI01002471.1:0-14795 GCA_021029175.1 Bilobella aurantiaca | reverse complement strand
CCCGATCCAGATCCACTAGGGTCTCCTGATCCAGATCCACTAGGGTCTCCTGATCCAGACCCGCTAGGTTCTCCTGATCCAGATCCACTGGGTTCTCCTGATCCAGATCCACTAGGGTCTCCCGACCCAGATCCACTAGGGTCTCCCGACCCAGATCCACTAGGGTCTCCCGACCCAGATCCACTAGGTTCTCCTGATCCAGAAATTGCGTCGCCAGAGCCTGAACCTGAGCCCGAGGCTGTGTCACCAGAAGCCGAACCGGATCCACTTGGTTCCGCTGACCCTGAGCCCTCGTCCCCGGATCCTGATCCTGATTCTTCCTCTCCAGAACCTGAACCTGATCCACTTGGTTCAGCGGATGCCGATCCCTCATCTCCGGAGGCAGACCCAGATTCTATTGGCTCCGCAGACCCTGAACCATCAACGGAACCCGACCCCGAGCCACTTGGTTCAGCGGATCCTGATGCATCCCCAGACGCCGAACCTTTGTCCACAGATGCGGATCCTGAACTCATATCGCCGGATGCGGACCCTGATCCCATATCCCCAGATGCGGAGCCTGACCCCGTTTCCCCAGATGCTGATCCTGATTCCACGACCCCAGACTCCGCAGAGCCGGATCCCGACCCTGAACCAGAATCTACTTCTCCAGAGGCTGAACCCGAGCCAGAACCGCTAGTATCGGTTTGATTCTGTTTCCCGGACCCACTGCCTGAAATGTCGTCGTTGGAGGACTCAGTGGTAGTTGGAATTAGGGGATCCCCTGAACCACTTCCTGAAGCCATCTCTCCAGATGCGCTACCACTTCCGCTCATGAGGTCACCGGATCCACTACCGGAGAATATGTCTCCAGAACCGCTTCCGCTGCCGCTTCCACTACCACTCCAACATCCCGACCCAGAGCCACTCCCACTTCCACATCCAGAGCCACTCCCACTTCCCGAGCCACTCCCATTTCCACTGAATTCCAAATCAGGCTCAGCGGTGTTCTCTGGCAGATCGATATCAGGATATTCTACATACTCGCCATCCTCAATATCTTCATCCTCAAGTTGACGCCTACGACGACGACGACGATTCGATACTTTAGCTTCTGAGCCATTCCCAGAGCCTTTGCCATTATTTTCAATTAATGGATCCCCGGATCCGACGTTGCTACCTGTGTTTCCTGCCAATTCGCCCAGAATACTGTCTTCTCCACTTCCAGAACCGGAACCGTCCATCTATAGTGAAATGTCACGTTTTTACCCAAAGCCATGTAGCTTACTTTCCGTTCTCAATTTACCCCCGACGCTGAGCCTTCCATGTCATCGTAATAATCACAATCGTCATATGCCAAGCTCGAAGTGTCATCCACAGGAAGGAGTTCATCTATGAGAATTTGGGGAAATTTTTTATAATAATTTGCTCACTAAAATGTATTTTTCAATCTTAAATCGACACCCTCCTGCAGGATGCCAATGCCAATATAATCTGTATTACAAAAAATCTAAGTAATTTACTTTAAAGGAATATCCTACCTGCACCGCTTCCGCAAGCATCACCTTCACAGCTATCGAAACTATCTGGAGTGGAATCACTGACACACTTCGATACTGGAGCTGTCTCATTTCCAACTAGACAGAGTATGGTGCGCGTGCGCTGTCCAGAACCGCACGGCTTAGAACACTAGTTTTCAAAGTTAAAATAATTTTCTTTTTCGAAAATTTCTTAAATAATATTTAAATTTAAATTACCTTGCTCCAGGGCCCAGAAAACCATTCTCCAGCGCATTCATCCTCTTCACCAACACAGTCTTCCGTTCCATTGTATTTCTTGGCTGGCTCACATTTTCCTTCGTCAACTTTGCTGATACCCGAGTCAGTCACTTCCCCGCAGAATACTTCTCTCGTTCGATGACCCGGCCCGCAATTGGCGGTACACTGAAGAATTGGAAGCGATTATTGATTCTATTTTTACGCCATCTTCACGCCTGTGACCCCTACCTCACTCCATTCACGGGCATACCATCCGAATTGACATTCTGAAGTCCTGTTACATTCTTGACGGTCAATTGGCTTTCTGTAGTCGTGACAAAGGCTGTCGTCATAAATGATTCCCTTGACAGTTCCACAGTAGACGCTACGTGATTCCTCCATTGAGCTGCAAGAAGAGCACTGCAACAAAATATCATTTAGCCACAGGCTTAATTTTTAAAACATGATGTTTAGATTTTTAGCAGCTATTACCCCGGTCCAATTTGAAACAATCCAGTCCAAGCCTTCGCATGGAAAGAGCTCACAAGGCCTTGTATCAGTTGGTTTCGGTTGGGGGCACTGATGTTCTGGATGAATGTTAATGACGCCGCTAGTGTTTAGAAAGCAGGTAACGTCACGTGACTCAACGCCACTACCACATAGAACCGAGCACTGGAAAATAATTGTTATTGTGGTTAGTTCGTTTTCCTAATTGATAAGCAATTAATAAGTATTACCGATCCCCATTCCCCAATAAACCAATCAGGACAGACGCTTGGTCCTTCACATGCGCGGGCCCTCGGTGGCATCTCTCCTGCGCATAAGCTATCGTCCAATACTGATGGAACTCCGCCTACGATTTGTGAACAGTAGACGCTTCGGTATTGTGCCCCGTTGGATCCGCATTGTGCGTCGCAAAGCGACCATTGTGACGTTTGCCAGCTAAATTAATAATAACTTGTCATTTGTGTCTTGAATTGATCATGTACGTTGGATTTAGAAGGTATGAATTTTTAAAACTATCGATTTCTGAAAAAAAAATTCGAGTCGAAATTTCGGGAGTGAAGCGATGATCTACATAGGGCTAACCAAAAACGAATTGATATTATTTGTCTAATTATATATTAGAATTTAAATTATATGTACTACTGGAACCTAGAAATAAAGACAAAATAAAGATTATGTTCCAATATAACCTGTCAAAACGTACCCAATAGAACAAGGGTCATTTCCACACGGTTCGTTTCCATTTGGAATTCGAGTACTGTCGCATAAATCTGGTTGGACAGGAGCTCCACTATTTACATTCTTGCAGTTGACACGGCGTGACCTATATCCTACCGTTCAAATTCAACAATTGCTCAATTTTAAAATGGCCTATTTCGAGCAAAATTTTGAAACGTACCACCACCACACTGTTGGTTGCATTCACTCCAAGGACCAACTTCCCAGCCATATTCTCCAGACTCAATGAGAACCACGCCCTCAGGAATGCTGTATTCATAATAAATACCCGGATTTGGTTCTTGGTACAAAACCTAAAACAATTCTTGTCGGTGTTAGAAAATTGAAATAGAACATCATTCAAATAGTTTTTTAAATTATGCTTCTACGTACTACGACATAGATGGCTTCGGAAATTGGTCCAAGTGAACTAATGGCCTCCGGAGCGTAAAAAGAGGGCGCTTTTCGTTCATACTGCCAATTACTTCCAGCAAAGGTCAATTCGCGAGGAAAGTCAATTCGCCAATTTCCGTTGAGGTAGTAGTGAGAAGTTGTGTTTCGAAGTGCTTTGGAAATAAAATTACAGTTAAGTATTGCTATACTTTTCATATTTTAATTTAGCTTTTCAATTGTTTCTTACCAAGATAGTTATTGCTCTGTGTTACTTCTTTGATGAGGATATTGGTAGCACCAGCGGGTATTAATAAAATATCGTTGTAGCCTACTTGCAGATTATTGTCGGTAAAGGTTCCTTCGACGGTTTTACAGTTCGACCCGTCACCGCCGCACTGCCGGCATTTGTCTTCACGCGCAGTTGAACCCAGTTTATTGTCGCAACCAATGGGCTACAAAGCAAAATAGAAAGAGCTTGTTCAATTCAATTAACCGCGATATTTTCCATTTAAATTAAAAATTACCAAACATTCCCCAGCGACGCAAATATGGCTATCACCGCATTCAGTTCCATCTGAAGCGAATCGTTTATGACGAAAATAAAACCTTTCTCCCTTGGGCATGCAATTCAGTTCGCATTTTTCCGCTGCCTTTGTGTAAGGAACCCATCTTCAAAAATAAAATTTAATTTAATTAACGACAGACGCACTAATTATACCTCTATCAAAATGTTTCAACTGAATTATTACTAACTAATTACTAATGCCATGTATTTAAGTTTCGGACTACAAATAATGTAAATACTGTTGGTTTACTCATAGTATCTGCCTTCAAAGAGGACGGAGTCGAAGGCAGAGCATTGTTCTGCACGGAAATCGGGCGTTTCATCGGGGCATTTCTAATTACAAATATAAATTAATTTAGTAAAACTTAGTTAAAAAAAATGTACTGATGAAACTCACAAAAGTATTGCAAGAATAGTATCTCCGACTGGGTCCAAAACAGGCCCTGGAATCAAACAATAAGTATTAGACCAATTTAGGACTTTTCTTCCGCCATTTTTCAAAAAAATTACCCTGGATTTGGATCTCTGCATGATCGACCTTCACTAGCCACGCCTCCGCCGCAGGGCTTGGAGCACTCCACTTCGGATCTCCAGTCTTCCCAAGGACCCGAAGAACTGAAGTCCGTGGACCCTGACGACGTGACGTAGGTCGGCCGCGGAACGTTAGGTTTTCTGGCTTGGGCTACATTATCATAGTCAGAAAAGTCTTGATACCCTTCAGACAACTGGAAACACGAAATAAATTAAAACAATTCGAATAGTTTAAATGTAATTCGTAAATGAAAATTATTGTCTCGATTAAATGGGGTGGCTAAAGACATGTTCTTTACTTCAGCTCCTTCGATAAAGAGAAAGCGAAATTTCCAAAGTGAAAGTGAGAGATAACCTAAAAGCTGCGTTATGGCAGTGTAGACAAATTAAAAACAAATCATTTATACAATAAAACATGAGCTTACCTGAACTAGGAAAATAAATAATTTAGTGAATACTAGAAGCAGGGTCATCGGATGCCGTGTCTATGGCTTCTGGAATGACCTGAAAATAAGAATCGTGTTTGTATCGTTTTGAAAATCGCTTGCGGATATCAATCGCAGCGCGACGCCTCCCCTAAGATCTTTGGATCAAATGCTAATTTTGAATTTACACTGAACCATTAACATTATGTAAGGTGCAACGTTGAAGTCTGCATCTTGATGATAGACGGAAGTTAGACTACAAATGCAGCAAAGCGAGATCCTCCGTAATTTTTTGAGTAAATGCATAAACACAAAAACTAATTCTAAACGTATACTTAAGAAGTCCCTGTGCAATAAAGGCACAAATTAACGAGCGATTCAGACGACTGAAGATGTGCTGGAACATAAAATTATGCTGGATGCAATGCAACATGGACTCTTGTGCTTACGGACAATGTTACGCATTCTTCATCCGCCGTTAAAAATTAAAAAAAAAAGTTAAAATTAAATTAGGACACTTTAAGATGAAACCTTAATCAATTTCCTTTCCGCAATACCATGTTTCCCTTTCGTTCCTATATTCCTTGAGACAATTGAAGGACGCCATCTCAGACAAAATCCTTACGCATTGCCTTTTATATAGAAAGTGCGTAAATTCTCGTGTGGTAGTTGGCGCAACTGTACTATTGTTTCAACATAATAAGTGATAGCCAAACTAGCCCGTGTTCTAAAGTATTACAATAAATAAATGCTGTATCTCATTCCTGACACTAAAGTAATTCAAGATGACATTTTTTTTTCTCCTGCGCTAACAGGGCAAAGTACTTCCTAGAACGATTTATGAACGATCCGACAAAAATCCCGTAGGATGACTTCACTAAAATTGATTTAGTCTATTTCGATTTTATTGTTATATAGAACACTATGATTATAATAATTAAATTATTTAATAGTTTTTGATAGAATTTGAGCATAAGGTTCGAACACGATATCAATCATTGAAAGAACAATGTCAGAGCATGAACGATCCTAGTGAAGGTGGACTTTCTCCGAGTCACAATTTTCTAAATTCCCAATTGTAATCTCAGATGCTATTCGTTCGCAATCTACGTGATAATTAAAAAATTTAAACGCTAGTAGCTCACCTGTGTCTACAAAAGTGTGTCTCCATCCAATTCAAACAAAGTGAAAGCAATTTGTAACACCTTTTCACGAATCACAGCACTTTCCTTGGCATCAAATTCTTAATTCCACCAATTTGCCTAATGTTCTCAGAACCATAATCAATTCGACAAGAAACAAAGTATAGAGAAATTATCCAAGAATTCTGGAACAAAAGCCACTGATCTCCGGCATAGACGCTGATGAATGAAAAACGGCCAAGCGTAGGTTTCCTGCGATAAGTCAGGACCAAACGGAAGTCGAGAACAAGAAAAAATGGGAAATAATCTAAATACTAGGAATAAAGAGGATCCAGTGTCGCACAATGAATTGGAAATGGTTGGGACTTCGGGCAGAAATCCTAGACACAGGGAGACTGGAAAAGAAGGAGAAAGGGAGCAAGTGTTTGAGACTGATTAACCGACCGCTCCTGCTTCCACCGTCCAATGTCTTTTACGTTTCCAACATTTTTAAGGGTCACATCATCATCACATCCCGAACTGAACAGCGCTCCTAAGAACATAAAGTGGCCTCCTTGGCTCTACGAGATTGATGAGGAGCGTAAGCTTAGGATGAGAAGATGAGATCGGGTGAAAATCTCTTAAAACCGTTCCTGAGACGCTCAAGACAAAGGAAAAAGGAGAATGAAATAGTGAACAATGGAAAGGCAAAAGGACGCTAATAAGATGATACTATGCAACAAAAAAAATCGGGCCCTTCAACACAACAAAAAATGAAAGGGCCCAGTACCCTAAAGTTGAGCTCATCTCCCTGTGCATTCTTTACGCGGTGAACATGTCTTTAGCTTTGGAATGCGTCCCTTTTCATTCTCAAGTTACAAATAAAAGGAGCATCGAGCTAAAAATCAAGTTAGAAAATTACGACTTTTGAACATAACGAATTATGAAAATGTCTTTTATTAACTCAATACCCGTTCAAGAGAGGGTTTATTTGTGATTCAAAGGATCGATTCCGCATAATAAAATTGAAAATTATTAAGTGGCGACCATGTTGGAAGCCACTGGGAAGCCATTCAATCTTTGGTGTTGTAATTTAACCGTTCTTGATTCATAGGATTCTCCGGGGACTTTTGCCATTCAGTAAATAGGATTTGCTTCAGTTGGGTCAACCTTAGCGAAGGATTCTCTAATTTCAGTTGTGGGAGGCGGGTTTCTTCGTAAGCAGAAAATGCTGCCTTTTGCCTCCGTTCAGGGTGACGGTCGGCGGATAGTTCTTGACCTTTCTCTTCCAGACTAAACATTTTCAGAGCCTCGTTCACAGTTTTCACTTCCTCTTCGGGCTGAGACAACCGATTCAAATTTTCTTGCAAAGGAGCGACTTTAACGGCATTTGAACTAGATGCGGCAGTTGCTTTACGAGCAGCCGCTTCCCGCTTTTCTCGCTCCATCTACATAAATAAAGCAAATGTCAAAATATCATGTGATAAATAAAACCATTGAGAAATTTAAAAGAAAGAGGAGAATGAAGTCTTACAGCAATTTGGGCCTGCGTGACCTTTGCAGCAGACTGAGTCTTGGCAGAGGACGAGGCAAGAGATGTCAATTCTTCGTCAGCTAACATTTTATTAGTTGTTTTTCTGCTAATTGTCTCTAAACGCTTCTTTTCCTTCTCATCCTAATACAAACAACGAACTGTTACTGACTACTTTAAGCTTCTCCGTATTCTTCGGAAAACTACATTTCTTTTCTTACATGCGAGAGAGCGTTACACATGTAAAATTCACAACATTCACAATTAATCCCACTAAGTTTG
This sequence comes from Bilobella aurantiaca, assembly GCA_021029175.1. NCBI lineage: Eukaryota > Metazoa > Arthropoda > Collembola > Poduromorpha > Neanuridae > Bilobella > Bilobella aurantiaca. The sequence continues at coordinate 6,987 of VYYI01002471.1, read as the reverse complement.
CTTAGTTTACGCATGCGCTTCGAAATTCTCCAACCAAAATAACTCAAATAATCATCTAATGTCCTCCAATGTTTGTTAGCTTAAATCTAAATTAAGAATACCTTTCTATTCTGTTTCTTAGCAATTTGTTTGTCGTCGTCTGCCCAACTTGCATCTTCAGCAGCTTTCTGCTTCCGTTCATTTTCAGCTTTCAAAGCATTGCTCTTCCGAGCTCTGGCTTCAACGGCTTTCGTGTTCTCCCCCTTTGGCATTTTGTGTAGATCAAGTTATCCTATTCACTTGTAAGAAAAAAAAACAATTATTATTTTCTTTTTACTACGGCCTAATCGACTTAAGTGTGCAGGGGAGGAGAAAGATGTCATAATAGTCTGCCGCTCCGCATATTTAGAAATTAGAAGGGATTCAACCTAATATCTTTTCCTTGGTCCTTGTTGGAGGCATAGGCAGGAAGATTACTAATTGGTTGGATTTCAACGAAGGGGGGCCAAAATCTCAGAGACGTTGCGCAGCCAGAAGAAGATTAGGTTTCTCTGCGCGAAAACTTAAAACCTAACCTTCTTATGAGGGAAAAGCTGGCTGTGGCCCCCCTTCGTTGAAATCCAACCTTACTAATTATTTAAGTTTATAGTTAACCGTTTAGTTTATACGTTGACTTACAGTTACTAAATGTTGTGTACTCTTCAAAGCGGTTCCTTAATTTGGTCCAGATTAACGAGTTCAGTCTATTTAACAACAAAAACAAATCAATTGGATGATCTATCAATCATACTCAATTGTCAAAAATTAATTTGTTATCTTTTCACAGCAAATAATACCGGTTGTGAAAAGAGCTCCTCCGCTCTCTCGCACCACTAATACAGAGCTGGGCGTAAACCCTAATAACTAGCAATAATTTAACTGAATTTCGAGGCTATTATTTATTGGCTGACGTTGAACCAATGAAATAAAATCATTCACAATTTTGATGGAAATCAAATTGAATAAATTGGTTAAAAATATTTTCAACAGGTCAGCTAATTATTAATATTATAAATAATATTATTAAATAATAAATTGATATTAATGAAAAGAAAGGTTGAAGCGATTTATTTTAGTGGTAAATATGTAAGCGATTATTCTAACATTTCTACTTTCAATTAAACTCACACTAAATTTCCAGTTCTACCTGGGATAATTTTCTATGTCGCTATGAATTTGTTACATAAATATTTGGTGGAGTAAGCATTAAGTGAAATGGGCCTTTTTCAGTTCAACCGCCGCGCCGGCTTGAACAGTCGTATCACGAAAACAACGATATTGTTTTTCGCAAACAGCTCGGCTGAAGCGTACGCTCGGCCCAATCATTCCCATCCAGATATTTCGTTCAATGATTACATTTTAGCCTTTTTGAGTTGTGTTCCGCATCTGAAAAAGTTAATTACTACCGATGAGACTTAAGAAAAAAAAATCAGCGGTCAGGACGAGCTTAGTTTATGTAACCTACGGTTTTAATCAGACTGTCAGCACATTACAAAAGAAAAAAAAAACTTGTAAAATTCGGTTAACAAAAACAAATTAAGAAAACAAAAATTAATTGTACGTCAAGAACCTGTGCTTGCTTACTAAACCTGCGACATTCTCCCCCTCATTGATTCCTAAACAAGCACTCGACTCAACCAATCATTAGCTTTCTCTATATCACAAAGTACGACGCTTGTAGTGTCGTTTACCTCAAGTCATTTCTAGGATTATTTTAACAACCAGTATAGGCAACTACTTAAGTGTCAATTTAATTATGGATGCGCTGCAAGCGCCTTTAGTCGTTTGGACGAAATTACATGACTAAAACACAAGGTTTCCCATTTCCAAAAAGCCTCCCGTTACCCCCCATCCACTATTATGAATACTGATAACAACGCTGACACGATCGAACCAAGTTGTCCTGGGATAAGTGCTAATTAACATCACACAGTTAATTTTTTACAATTGGATTGGCCCAAGGGCACTAAATTACAATATTCAGGGACAGATTTTACTAAGCATAGGGAGTAGAACAAAAAATCAAACAGCTAGCTCCTAACTATGAATTAACCTTCAGTAATCTAAAATCTTATCTAAAACATCAAAGTTAAGGACGACTCACTGTTGAGCCATTCCAAAGCTGAACAGTCAAGAGTTACTGTTTGATCAATCAATCCACACCACAACCTATAAGTAAAACATTGCTTTGAGAGAGCTAACGGAGAGGCTTACTTACTAACTTCGTGTTCCATGACTAAAGTTGAACTTTTGGAAATTTGCCTAGGTTCTTAATTAGATTTGTCCTCGCTCTGAGCGTTTATCTGCTTGCACAAATGTAGCTTACTGCTCGTTTCCCCTGAGGGGACACCCTCAATTAAATGAGAGGCTTCACTGGGCGTCGGTGGGATAATTTTTGTAGTTTGGCTCTTAGTTGCAGCCAAATCATTTTCATTTTCTCGTAGTTCGGATGAAGAGATGCTTTCATCATCACTGTCGCTTCCTGAAGAGTCGTCATTCTCCTCTTCATCTTCATCATCTTCGTCCAGTGATATTTCAGCACCTTGGAATACGAACTGACGAGGATTCCAATTCAAATAGGAGTTTTCTGAAAAGTGAATGTAAAGTATATAGTAAATGTAGTAATAAAGTGTACAATTTAACGAATATTAATCGAGTTCTCACTCATCACAGCTAATGCGTGATATTTTGTTAAACTTATATTGGTAATGGTAGGTAATTACTAGGTTATTTACATTTATTTAATATAGTTGTTATTTTAGTAAAAATTATACCTGGGAGTCTTCCGGAAATGCTCTCATTTCCTTTTCGTTCCCAACAAGCTTTGAGAGCGGGTATGTCATTCTCAGAGGTCGGTGCTATTCCTGTGTCAAGTTTCGGTAGCTTATCGATTTCTTGAAGTTCAAAGTTTGAAGCAAAGTCACAGAATCCTGGTCCCAAATTACGACACAAATGGGCTATAATCTCATCGCAATTCCCCAGCAATTCAATATCGAAGCGACAGTGGGAGAGAGATTCACGATTTATAAGAATTTGCGGAACTCCAGGGGGCAGCATTGCTATAATTAAAGAACATGAAGTGAAGGTACATGGTGTATGAAATCGTAGAACATATTAAAATTATAATAAATTCTATTAGATGATTTACCTGGAATTGAAGATACAGGGCGTACTCTGAGAGAAGATCCGATGACAAGTAGAAGGTCACACTCGGGTTTGTCCAGTTCAAGATTATCATGGAACTCCTCGGGCAAGTCCTCCCCAAAGAAGACAATGTCCGGCTTGAGTACGGGGGGCAGGTCAAGGGTTCCGTTCGATTGACCTGGGGCATAGCTTTCATCCTCTTCTGGCTCAAAGATCGACCGGTTTGGAGCTTCCGATTGATTCTGTTGAGGGATCGGAAAGGTAATACGACTGATCTCTTCCGGGGTAGAGCAGCTCGGGCAGAAAGGAACTTCGCCCAATAATACATTGGCCTTAATTGCCTCTGCGTCAACCCTGTACTTGCATCGAATGCACGTGGCTGTGGCGAAGGAGCCTTTAGGACAGAGTCAAAGGTTCAAATTGCCCTCGAAACCACCTCATTTTATGCTTTATGCTTACCATGACACATTGTAACTTGCTTAATTCCAGCAATATTCTCCAGTGTATCAATATTCTGTGAGTAGTTCCGCAAGAGCTGTCCCCGAGACTCGAGCCGTCGGATAAACTTGTGTGAGAGAGATGGCTCAAACTGTCCTGGGTATAGTTCTTTGGCAGTCAAAAAGAACGGTCTCGGATCACGGCGGAAGAGGCGAATGTCAAAAACGCTTTGTGGATCTGGAAGGTTCGGGAAAACTTTTGACACTCTTGCGTACAATCCATCCTTGGACCTGAAGTCTGGAATTCCGCAGGATACGGAGATTCCTGCGCCAGTCAAGACCAAAATCTTCTTGGAGCATCTAGATTTAAGAATATTGAACAATTAATTATCATGTTAATTAATTAAGTTTAATGAATTAAGGCTCGCGATAAAGGTTCTCACCTGAGCAAACGAATGACATCAGTAAGATGCGTTACTTGGCGGAGTCTTTGTCGGGGAGGGGCAAATTCTGGGCCTGCCAGCAGCAGTTGAAAGAAGTGCTGGAGCTGGGCATCATTGGGATTTTTCTGGAGTTGGGTTAAGAATCGTTGCATTAGATTAGTTCTAGAGGGGCTTCCAGAGATTTCCTTGTGCTGGAGAATTACGTTGTCCCAATTTCCGGAACTGATGTCTGTAGGGGAGGATAAATCATCTGAGCCTAGAGTGCTGGGAGGTTCAATGTTGGAACCATTGGTTGAAGTAGGAGATAGTGTGCTGCTGCAGCCAGGATCTGACGGATAACTACTTAGCGTACTAGAATTTGTCAATCCACTATCGGGATTTCTATCCTCAACATCTAGCTCCACGTCATCACCAATCACGAGTTCTTGATCTGTACTCAACTCTGCAAAAAATAAAAAAACTCAAATTAAAATATATCTCAAAATATTAAAATCTAATTTGTAAAAAAAAAACGGAAAACTCTGAGGACTATATACTATGTAATACATATTAAGATTATGGTGACTAAAATATCACCTAATCTAATTTCTTAATTATGTTCGACAATTACCGTATTACCTCTGAAATTTACCAATTTCTAAAAAATCTTACTTTGCTACTTATTTAGTAACTTATGGCACATACCCGACCTAAAGTTAAAGTTATACTTTTATTTAAAGATATTTTCCTTAAATTAACTAAATTACGATGATAAATCAGTTAATTATCAAAGTGTATATAATTAAAAAAAATCATTTATATTACATTTCATATCATCATGCTCTAAATAAAATTTTACAGAAGCACAATTTGAGTTTCTTCGAAAAACACAAGTGAAATACTAGTGAGTAAAAAGAAATAAAAAATTTCATACCTTCAAAGTATTAAAGCAAATGTAATTAATGATTTCATTTGTAATTGTAATCCAAAATAATTAAAGTCTAAACCAAAGGTAAATGCTCGTTTCAATTGTTTGTTTTAAAGACATCATTTTCCAAAATCAAAAGATCGAGAAAACTGAAAAAGATGCATGTGGATAAGGGCTGAAAAAGGAGCCACCTATGAAGAGACTATTGAAATTTTACAACTTTTAGCAGCCTCGTCATCCTTCCCGAGTGACTAGAGGTTTTGGGGCCGTAGCTCCGCCCCCTCCCTGCCTCCAGCCAATGAGATGTGAGAACGTAAGAGGTGACTCACCGAGAGCGAAGAAGGGTGACGCCTCCAAGTCGCCATCTTCCTCTGACAGCTTGTGTGAGGTCGAGAGGTCACCGAATCCCGAGTCTGAGGTAATTGAAGGGTCCTCTGCCGAGTGTCTGATGCAGCGCTTCTTCCTCGCTGGTTCCTGGAGGTCAAAGGTCACTTGAGCCAAGTCTGCCTTGGACGAAGGGAGCGAGGAGAGTGGGACCTCCATCTTGGCACGAGACGGAGGAGAGGTAGGAGTGAGGGCAGACTGTGTCTCTACGTCCTGCCTCGATCTGTCTCTATGTATTCATCGCAGAGAGAACTCATCGCAAACGGCAGAAAGGAAGAGGCAGGGAGAACCTTAACCTCCGTAAATACCCCAAACACGGGTAGACACGCACCCAAACCCTCTTCTATTCCTCCAAAACCCCTATCTTCCCTCTCATGCGCATGGGTCTTTAACCTTTGGAATTCAGGGCCGACAAGCCACCCACGGTAGGCTGGCTGGGGGCCTTAACTCTGCTCTTTCACCATGAATTTAATCAATTTCAAAATTAATATTGTTATTAATTTTATTTATATGCATTATAAATATTATTATAACTTTTTATGATTTTTGTTTGCTTAATTTATTTGCATAAATTTAATTCAACCACATATACTCCTTGCAAATTAATTTCGAGTTACTTTTATGATTTACGTATTCTACGTCGAACACTTTGATTCTGAGCTAATTAGAATTTATTTTACTAATTTTAAGTGTCAGTATCAGTGCATTTAAGTTAACGTAATATTAATCTTGACCGATTGCAAACTCATAACAATTAAATTAACTTTACTCTTATGATTTTTATAAAATTCAGTTTTCAAAGTTATTTTTTCGAAACTATTTTTTTTCGGAATTGTTACTTGTTCGGCACTTTTTTTTGGAATAAAGTTAGTTTCCAGGAAGATATAAGTGGAATTAGGTCTGTTTACTGTTAAAAAGTTTATTTTTGCTTTTGGTTTAAAAATCTTTTTATTTATTTTACTAAATATAAAAAAAAGAACTATTGATGTGAATTTCTTGTAGAATTGATGGAGACTGGACCCGAGAAGTGAGGTGTTCCTGCCCTGGAAGTCCCTGTCTGTAATATTCCCCAACGTCAATAGGAAAAGTACTAAAGGCTACCGTAAAATCCCATGTATACAGTCCCGTATTTAGGAACATTCACAAAATGACGACATGCGGGCTCACGAAGACGATAACGAATACGAGCTCAGGAAGAATTCTATGAGGCCCATCCCAAAAACCATGGACGTAGTGTAATATGTACCAGTACCAAAAGCATCTCTAGCCCTCACCTTCTTGAAACTGAAGCATTAGAAAAATATCACAATATACCTCCACTTCTAAATACGGGCAAGAGCTAATGCGAAATTAATTAATAAAAGTCTATAAGACATAAACAGCATTTAATTTATTTTTATGAAGAGCTATTATGATTAATAAAAGCCAACTGCTTGTGAATTATGAATAGTTTTGTTGGTTCTCATTGACGGTTTTCCCAACCCCTGATTTTATGCCGCGAAATTTCGAACCTATATATAAATCATCTCATCATCCATCCTAGCCGCGTTTACATCAAGAAACTGCTGCAGTTTTTTCTGCGCAGGGAATCTGCGCGCAGAAAGCTGCTTATCGATGTTTTTCAGTGTGAACAGTCACACAAATTTTCGGCCCC
>VYYI01002470.1:0-14797 GCA_021029175.1 Bilobella aurantiaca | reverse complement strand
TTACGATTAAAATTTAGTTAGCCTTTCCGGTCCACGAATTTATTTAGATGTTTTAAGAATTTTAGAATTTTAAAACTAATATCAAATGGTTAAATGGTAAAAATTTCAAACAATGTTCGACTTAAATTGAAATCTGTTTGGCGGACTGACAAAAATCGAACAAAACCATGAAGTGGCTTACGTTCTCTAAAATCAAAAATAACCTAAAATTCTTTTTTGCATTTTTATTTTCAAAATTTTTATTTTTTGCTCTTGGAAAGTTTTCCATTTGTTCTAATTTATGTCAGAGTGGATTACCCTTATGAAATGATCCACTTAATTTGAGGACATTTATGGCATGACTTGATGGTTCGTAGTTTCCATAAAAATGCAATAAAATTTTCCTCTCTTAGCTCAAGGGCCAAGGGCTCTAAAAAGTAGGGAGCGAAGGGCCCCTACCAAATCTTGAGAAAGTGAAGGCTGTTTGAGGAGAATTGTGTTTTTGAATGGCCTGTTCCGTCATGCCGTCTCCATTACAGAGCTCAATTCATTCTGTTGAAAATTGAGACAGTTCCATTACTGCACTGTGTAAAAAACCGTGGAGAACCGTGGAGAACCGTGGCAGTGAAAGCATGTAGGGGTATTGGGCCTTGTTAAATAAAGAATGGACGTTGGATTGGATGGAATGACTTCCTTCGACATGGAATTCAACTTAGGCCCAGGGGACACCCATTACGCCCCTCCACACTACACTCCCTCACTTTCAAACGGCGAGCAGAGGACCGTGGGAGCGGGAAAAACCCTTTCGGGTCAAGGGGTACGGGTCAACGAAGGGTTAACCTTACCCCTAACCTTCGTCCTAGGACAAGCTAAAGTGAAACCGTTGGCATTCCTTATGTGATTGCGTTTTTTTTAATAGAAACTAAAGGTCAGAGATTCGGGTTAACCCAAAAGAGTCATTGGTCAAGGGTTGACCCAAAAGGGTCATAGGTCAAGGGTTAACCTTACCCCTAACCGTTGTGCTAAGACAAGCTAAAGTGCAATTGTTGACATTCCTCCTGAAACTTTTTTTTCAAACAGAGGCAAAGGGTCAGAGATATGGATTAACCCGAAAGGGTCAAAGCTCACCCCTAACTGTGTGCTAAGATAAGCTAAAACCTAAACGTTGACCCTTTTGCAACTTCGCGTTTTCAAAAAGGGGATGAAGGGCCAGATTTGTGGGTTGACCCAAAAGGGTCCTTTTAACTCTCCTTCTTAACTTTCTCCTTAACAGGGGTTTAGGGTCAAAGTTGAGATTTACCCCAAAAGGGTCAAGAGACAATTAGGGTTAAGTGTTCCTCATTAACAAAAAAAATTGTACTTCACGAAAATAGTTTGGTAAGTGCATTGAAAAACTTTTAAGTTTAGTTGCAGCGCATTTTTCTAAATATAACTTTCTCTCCGGTACTTAACTTTGACTATGTAAATTTCCGATGTGATTTGAATATGTGTCATTAAAAATTGTACTTTAACATGAAACCACATTAAATAACTTTAGCAATATGCTAATTTTTAAAATCAGTTTTCTAAATTAAAAAAAATTAAATTGTACCGTGCGCTTTTTTACAAAATGAGAAATGTTGGGCCTCCGGAAGCAAAGGGCCTCAAGGATCCTTTAAAATATCCAAAGAAGGTCCTTTTCTAAAAAAAGAGAAAAAAAACTTCCTTTCACCAAACTTTCTCTTCTTCAAAAATCATCTTCTAAAAGGAAAAAAAAAGAGAAAGTTTTTTTTTGAAAAAAAAAAAAAACTCCCCGATGTTCTAAAGGTTTCATGTCCAATCCCAACCGGACTTTAGAGAAAGTACCCCGAGAGAATACCTTGCATTCCATTGGATTACATTAGGTTGAGAAACCGTTGCCGAGAGCAACGGCGTCTTGAGATAAAACCGCCGCGGTGTGTACACGGTCCTGTGTAAAGCCATTAGGAAGATTGTAAGGGGCAACCACACAGAAAAGTGCTCCCCCTCCTTGTTTGTGTTTCTTCCGCTCCCCAAGGGATCATCTTTAAAAAATTGATGACTGCTGGCCCTGATCAAAGGGCCCTCTCCATTACGCGGGGGCCCTTAATTAATTGCTTTTCTCCATCCTACCTCCCATCGATCCTCCGACGCAATTTCCTAGGCAAACAGTTCTAAAAAAGAGGGGTTTTAGAACATTCAAAAGAGGGTTTTAGAACAAGAAAAAAAAACTTTTTTAGAACAGCGTTGTTCTAAAAAAGTTTTTTTTTAGAACGTAGGAATTTTGAGTGGTTTTACTACCGGAACTCTTAAACTAACACTTTCTCCAAAGTCAACTTTCACTTTTCGAGTAAACAAAAGAGAAAGTTCTTGGCCTCATTCTCAAACCGTTTACGGTCATTGGCTGCCTTTTGTCAACTGCGGTCGCCACGGTGCGAGGCGCACGGTGCTCTCAGAACACCGTGTGGTGACATTTTTATGTGTCGCCGCCTAATGTCGCCATACGCTGGACACCATATTGGTTATTGATGACCTGTCGGGCGAAAATCCACTGTTAACCCTTACACCGCCGGTTAGTGCCCAATAAATTATAATCTGCTCCCGTTAAGTGCTCCCTAGACCTTCTGCGGCGCACACCTCCTTCCACGAGAGAAAGCTAATAAGTATATCACGGGTGGTGAAAGAGGAAATAAATATGCGTCAAACGCAGGCGAGTGTAACGTTAGACTCGGGCGCGTCACTTTCTTGCGTCAATCATCAACGTCTAAACTGATAGTTAAAAAAATCGTTTTAACTTTATCTAAAATTTGAGCTAAAATTACTCAAGACAACTTTGTAACCTACAAAATCAGTCTATTTTCTCAATTTTTAGCTATTCCAAAAATTATTCAAAATTTTGAAAATAAAATAGGAAGTCTGAAATTGTTAAAAATAAAAGACGATGCAAAAATTCGAACTTTTCACCTTATTTTAGAGCACATTATTTATTCCTAGAAACAGTCAACGGCTGCTACACATTTCAATTTAAGTTTTGTCAAATCAAATTTTTGAAAAAAAAACTAGCTCATTTCTTTGAAAAAAAAATCGTCGAGTTCGATTAAAAGGCGGAAACGGCTTTCAAAAAATAAATAACTTCAAAAAAAATGAAATTTTTTAAAAAGCTTCGTCTCATAAAGGAGTTCCGTTAAAAAAAATGCGTTTAAAAAAAAGTTGCATTTTTTTGTTGAACTTCGATAATTTTTTTTTAATGTTACACTTTTTATACCCAGAATTAACTGAACTAAAGCTTTACATAAGCAGATTTTTGTCATTTTTTTTCACACGACGTTGATATTGGACGTTATAATTTAAATTAATTTGTAAATTTAATTAAAATTGGCGATTAAATTAACGAACATTTTTTATTTATAATTATATCTTAGCGTTCCACCCGACGCCTTTGTTCTGCCCTTTCTTATGACTTTTTTGAAAATTCTTTTCGAAAATCTATTTTGAACAACATTTTTTAAATTTTCAAAAAACGAAGTTGTACTGTGTTGTTGACAATGGTGGTCTTCCCCTTCTGTTGTTGTGCTCTGGGCTGGAATTGAATTAAATTGGAAAAAGTTGAAATGTTTCCTTTCTCCAACTTTCTCCCTTAAAACTTACTTTCATATATTTCCAAGATTTCAAAGGAAGATTCTCATCTCGTCTCCTTTGAGGAAGGCTCCCTTTCACTCCGTCTGTTTGAATTTTAGAAAAGCTTTTCTATTTAGAAAATGTCCAAACTTGTTAATCGCAATCAAGGAAAGAGGATGGTGGTGGACGGAGACTGTGAGTGATGGGGGCCCTTAACTGTCCACCCCTATAGCGAATTAAGGACTTAAGGCCTGGTCCCCTAATGATAAGGGACCCTTTGAAATGTTTACTTTCTCCGCTTTCACCCATCCGCTAATTCCGGTTAGCTTAGTTCTAAAAAAAATTTCAAAAGAGAAAGCAGCCCGCTTCGTTAATTCCTTTTTTTAAAGCAAAGAGAAAGCCGTCCACTTCAATAATTCTGAAATCTGAAAAAAGCAGTCCACTACTTTAGTCCTAAATTTTGAAAATTGGAAGAGAAAGCAGTCCACTACTTTAGTCCTAAATTTTAAAAATTGTAAGAGAAAGCAGTCCACTACTTTAGTCCTAAATTTTGAAAATTGTAAGAGAAAGCAATCCACTACTTTAGTCCTAAATTTTGAAAATTGTAAGAAAAGCAATCAACTACTTAAGTTCTAAATTTTGAAAATTGCATGAGAACAAAGCAGTAGAGTGTACTAATTCTCAAATTTAAAAAAAATCAGGAGAAAGTAGTTTCATCCATTCTCAAATTTAAAGAATGCACGCGAGTGCAGGCAATTCTGTTAATTCTGTTTTCAAGCAAAGAGAGAGCACTCTACTTAACTAATTCTAAACTTTTTAAAAATTGAAAGCAGTATACTCCGCTAACTCTTTTTTTAAACAAGGAGAGAGCAGCACATTATGCTAATTCTAAAGAAAAGTCAAGAGAAAACAGTCTACTGCGCTAATTTTTTAAATTTCTAATTTCGTTTTTTAAGAAGAGAGAAAGCAGTGCGCTTGACTAATTCTAACTACATTTTTAAAATGCAGAAAAATGCAATCCACTACAGTAATTCTAAAATTAAAAAATACAGCAGGCAGTAGTCAGTTCCGTTAATTTAGTTTTTAAGCAAAGAGAAAGCAGTCCACTCCGCTTATTCTAAATTTAAAAAATGCAAGAGAAAAAGTCACACTAGAGTTGTATTTCTAAAATTTCACAAAAAGAGACAGCAGTCTTTGTCTCTAATTCTATTTTTTTAAACAGAATGCCTACAACGCAAATTATAAATTTAGAAAAGAGAAAGTAATACGCTACAGTTATTCTAAAATTTTGAAAATGCAGGAGAAAGCAGTTCACTCCAATAATTCTAAAATTTAAAAAAGGGATTAATTCTAATTTGAAGAGAAAGCAGGTTGCTTTGCCTTATTCAGCCAAATTAACGGTCAAATTCCCTTATTTTGAAAAAAAAAACTTTTTTTTTCACGTTCAAACATGTTCTGAACAAGGAAATCTTGCTTTTTGAGAGATTACGTGAGCCTTTCTCTGACTTTTTTTTTCAAACTTTCTCTTGAGTAATTGGCTGGCTCAAAAAGGCAAACAACATGTTTCCTGACAAAGATCTCATATTTTGAAAAAAAAAAAGTTTTGCTTTTACATTGTTAATTTTTTTTTCTTGTTATGGAGGGCAATTAGTAGCACAATGTAAAAAAAAGGGAATGGCTCGAGGCGGAAAAAAATAAAGGTTTTTGATTCGCTGGAAATGTCGCTGGAAATGTAATTTTCCTGGAGAATTTTTCCAGGAAAACGTTACACACTGCTGGAGAAAGTAGGGGTTTTTGAAGGGTTTTGAGAGGAGCCAATCTGTGCCTCCGCCGAAGAAATTGAAAAATTGTTAAGAAAAGGAGGCATGCTGGGCCACTTTCTCCAGCGTCTTCTCCAGCATTTTCTCCAGGACCGTTTTTCCAGGAAACACGATTAATCCCAGACTCCATTCCTAACGGCACTTCTAAATTGGAATAATGTGCCATATGGCTCTTCTTTTCAATATTTCCTCGTTCTCTCCCAGTCTGATCACACCTCGCAGAGGCCTTCATCACACTTTTGTGTCAGGATGCTGGATCGAATCCAGTCAACGTCAGTTAATAAAAAAAAAAAGTAAATGTGTTTGCTCAGAGCATAACGATTTTCAGTTCCTCCGATTCTCAACTCGTTATTAGAACTTACAGTTTTAAAATAATTTTTAAAATTTTTAAAAATTTTCAACAATTTAAACCATAATTTAGAAATTTTGTGTATATTACTGAAACCATTAGCAATGCACAGGATTCTAAATTTGACAATCTTAAAAAAAAACTTGTTTTAAATGTTCTTCATATGTTGAAATATTGTTTAATTTCCTTTAAATCCTGTTTATTTTAAAATGTTGAAATGTTTTTTAACCGTTTAAAATTTACTGAAATGGTGTTCAAGAGTTTTTTAAGTTAAAAATTTGTTGAAATGATATTTGAGTGTTGTTTACCTGATTGTAACGTGTTATGATGATGATATGTTTTTTTTAAACAAATGTCTTATGCTAAATCCAAAATTAGAATTTCATAAAAAAAAAACGTTTTTTTCACGTCTCTTAAAAACGTTTAAATTTAAGGACGCCAATGTTGTGAAGATACAGTAAAGCGCTATGGGAAGAATGCGATTCTCAGGAATCTGAACATGCATGTCAAGGACGGACGACGCAAAATTGCAAATTCTATAAAAAAAAATAATTTCAGGAAAATTTGTGAAGTAGAGAAAATGGAGCCTCTTGTCGTGAATGTCGTGAACTACTTCGTGGAAGCGTACAAGCACAAGAAAAACTGAAAAGAAGCAAGAAATTCTCAAGAATGGATTCGGAAAATGGTCTTTTGTGTCGTCTTAAGAAGTATTGTGAAGGGAAGAAAGTCACGTGACACGTCGTGGACATCGTGACAATATCGTGACATTGGTGACATCAAGGACACATTGGTGACAAAACTGGACGTAGCTCTCTCTCTCAGTACGAGTGAAGAGTTGCAAAACTTCAATTTGTGATAAACACAAAAATATGTAGGAAGCAAAGGTTTTTTTTTGTTTTAAATTTCCAGTGATTTCTTGTTTTAAATTTAAAAAAGAAGTCACAAATGGCAAGTTTGCTAACTGTGTTAAATTGAAATCGTGCTTTTAAAATTGTTTATTTTTTGAATTGAATTGTGTAAATATTGTGTGAGAAGGAAAGTCTCATGAATGAAATAAAAATCAATTTTAAATAAAATTTCAAATGGTCCTACTACAGTATGGTCACATTATAAAAGCTGTTTTTTTTTGTTTAAATTAACTTATTAATTATAATCTGCTTAACCGTGTTTTTATTTATTTATTTTTATTTGAGAATTGCGGGCGGAATGCATCAGATAGTGTAAAGTTATGTGAAGGATGGTTAAAGCATTGCCATGTAAATTGGCAGGCGCCGGCTCGAATCTCACTACTGTCGTTGAACGGGACTTGTTTGGCTTTAGATTTTCATTTTTCTTAAGTAATATTGTTTACATTTTTGTTTCATGTTGTTCAAATGTTTAGATTAGGGGTAGTGTCCCTCAAATATTTAAATTTTGTTTAAATTATGTTTAAATGTTGTTTACATTGTTTAAGCGTTGGTGATGAGACGATCAGGATTTTTCTTTCCATTTAAGTGACCCTGAAGTAGGCGTTTTTTTTAAAATGCCTTTAGCTAAATTCAAAAATAGAATTCCGTAAAAAACTCAATGCACTTTTCCATTGTTCTTTTTTAGAAAAAGGTTAAATTTAAGTCACAAAAACTTTGTTTCAAACCAAAACCATTCCTCTCTCCCTTGTGTTCAAACAGTCTTAAAACAAGTTTTAGAACAAATTATAAAAACAAACTTGAAGAACACGTTTAAAAAACACTTTTTTTTTTAAATTCCAACATGCCTTTCAAAATGAGGAAGGCGATTTTACTACACGTAATTAAGGACCCTGTAACACAGAAAGTTGTCAAATTGCGAGTTCTACCTGACGAGGTAAAAATTGATTTTTTTAAATTTTAAAACAAACTTAATTGTTCTAAATTGACTTCGACGGGATTGAACACGTGATATAACATTATTTTAAATGAACAACAGTGCAAGTGCAAAATCTCCTGACTATTGTTTGTCAATTGTTTAAACAATTAACAATAAACAAAACTTAAGTTTTTGTTTTCGAATGCAATTTGATTGATGTGTCAATGCCCAATTGACCATCACGTGACTTGTTTCTTGCAGTCACCTGACCCTGATCCGTACAATTACACATTGGTGGACGACTCTGATGACGACGAGTCATACAACAAGGACGACACAACCCACACGAGCTTGACCCCGTCACCACCCAAAAAGGTCAGAGGTCAAAGGTCAAGAGGTCAAGAGAACAGTCCACCAAAAGACGCTACAATTACACTCTCCTCTGATGAGTCAGAAGCGTCTTTTCAAGCAATCGGGTTCAATGTAATTTGTAACATCAAATTTAAAAAAAAAAGTTTCAAACAACAAAATCAGTTTCTAAGTTTTGAAATTTGAGCCGGATCAGGGTATTTCGAAAAATCACATTTCAATTTGAATTTTTAAAACAGTACTTCCAGCTCAAAAGTACACTTTTTTTTTAATATTAATTTTCTAAATTTTTTTTTTAAATTCATGTGAATATTTTCAGGACAGCATGGAACTTAACGACGACATTGTGGCGGCATATGAAAAAAAGAAACGGCAAGGTACGATCCTTGCAGTCGACATTTGTTTTAAATTTTTTGTTTTAAAAATCAATTGCTTTGTTTATTACTTTTTTAAATCTTTTTTTAAAACGTTATTTCAGCCGACAAGCAGACGAAGAAAGTGTCACGTGGGAAGAATCAGCCACGTCATAAACGTTTACAAAGTAAACCAAACAGCTAATATTCAATACAACCATGTTTTTTTTTTATAACTTTTCTAAACTTTTCTAAAAAAAATTTTTTTTAATTTTTTTTGAAACAACGATAGTAGTCTCTTCAGATGATGAGTGTGACTGAAAATGAGCCTGTTTCAAAGGGAAAAACGGAAGTTGGTAAGAAACCACGCTGATAGTTCTTGCAGTTTCATAAAATCTAGCTTTAAATCAGATTTAGAAATTCAAAATTTAGTAAAATCAAGATTTAGAAAACCAAATTAAAAAAAAAGAATTTAGTAAAATCAAGATTTAGAAAACCAAATTAAAAAAAAAATTCAAATTTAGTGAAATCCAGATTGAGAAAACCAAATTAAAAAAAAATGAAAAATTTAGTAAAATTAAGATTAAGAAAAGCCAAATTAAAACAAAAAAAAAATAATCAAAATTTTGAAAATCATTTTCAAAATTTTAGTATCCGAAGACGACCCCGTGCTGCAACACTACAGGCGGATTACGGGATACCGTATTTCGTGTATTGAATGTGAGAAGATGGATAGGCTAAAAGTGTACAAAGACACGAGCTACGAATGCGCTCGAAAGCACCTACTTACCGATCATTTTCTTCCTGAATCTGACACCCCGACATAGTGTGACACCGTGACATCGGTGACATAGTGTGACATAGTGTGACATAGTGACACCGTGACACCGTGACATCGGTGACAGGAAATCAAAACTGGACATGGCTCGGAACAATTAATGGGGAAAATCTGCCGAAATCAATTTGTAATACTAAAGTAAATTTTAGGAAACCAATGTCATTGTTTTACATTTTAAGCCATTTGCTGTTTTAAATTTTAAGCCATTTTCTGTTTTAAATTTTTTTTTTTAAATATTTCAATTCACAAATCAGGCTATCTGTGTTAAACAGAGCTAAATTATTTTAAAATTGTCCAAATGTTGAATTTTGCGTATGAATTGTTGTAAATAGATTGTTTAGAATCAGTCATAAAAGTGAAAATAAAATATTTTATTTTAAATTGCATTTTTTGAAAATTGCAAAAGTAGTTTCACTTATAGAAGCTGAATTTTTTTTTCTTTATATTTGTTTTTAGTAATGTGTTTGTGTATTGCGGAATGTTCGAGATTGTGCAATGTTATGCTATTGATGGTGAAAGCTGTTGACATTACGATGACAAGCTCGGGTTCGAATCTTGGTACCTCCAAAAGTGTACTTTTAAAACAAATCTAGAATTTTTAAATCTCAAGTCACAGATGGCTTGAATTATTTTCATTTCATTATTTAAAAATTCGAACTTTTTTTTTTGCAAACATTGCCGCCAGGCACAAAACTAAAATATTTTTTCTGATACATAATAAAAATACAACCAGTTGCATTTCTTCTGCTATTCCAAATCTCTTTAAAAACAGTTTTTAAAATAATCTTTTAAAAAATGTTCCGCATACTTTACAACATTTTTTAAAATGCAAATGAAGCTAACATTTTAAAACAAAACAAAGTTAGTGAAAGCATTGTCCAATTTTTTGTTCAAAAATAGAAAACTAAATTTAAAAAAATTGTTCCGCCGGAGCCAGGACTCAGATGTAAATTTGATTTCTTTCTTTTTTTAACTTTTCTAAACAATATTTTTTTAAACAATGTTTCAAAGGCATTAAAGTATTAAAAAAAAGAAATAAAATGAAATTATGCCGTTCTTTTGTTTAGATTAAAAGAATTTTTAGAACACAGATGTGAAAATTTGTTTTAATACAATCTTTTTTTTTTAAATCGTTGTTTACCGAAATGTTGAACCTGTTCAAATAGCCATCATAAAATTGTTCAAATGCCAAATGTATGCAAATGGTTAGCTGGTACGAAAGTCCTCTCCGGACTCTTATTTTGCCAATTTTCAAAAACTTTCTCTCTGTTTTCTTTTGTTCTAAAACATCAGGTTTTAGAAAATGTTTTAGAAAATGCTTTAGAAACTGTGTTTTTAGAAAAGTATGTTTAATTTGTTCGGAAGGAGTTAGTGTTAGTGGAGGCCATTAAATTAAATCTAATGGAAAATGCGCCCATTGAGCCTCCCTCCTCCGCTGCCTCCACAAACAGAGAAAGAAATAAAGTGAAAGTAAAGGAGCCCTCTGTTCAAATGCTCTGTTCTAAAAACCTGTTCTAAAAGTCTGTTCAAATAGGTTTAGCCTATCCGGAATTGTGCGGGGCATTAGCTCCCTCGAATAAAAACAAGATGGAGGCTCATTAGGAAGCCCCGAATCATATTTCTTTCTTTTGAACTAATTACACACGTTTTGGATGTTAAAAAAGTCCAACTTCATGCTCCAGAGAGCCTTTCTTTCACTTTCCTGGAATTTCCTGGAGTCTTACGAGCTTCATGGAGAAGCCTGGAGAATGGAAATGACTTTTAATGTCCACATTGAGGCCCTTAGAAGGAGGAGGCCCTGCAAGGCTTGAGAGCCCTTGAAGGGCCCCTTGATTTATGAGGAAGAGGTGGAGGCTCGTGGTTAAAGAGAAAGTTGGACTTATTATTCTCTTCTCCAAAAACCAAAAGTTTAATTAAATCTGGAAAGATTGAGAGTTATGTGCCGCGGTGGTCGTGATTTGAGGGAAAATCATTCCCATTTAAAACAATTTCTAAAACGTGTTTGAACAAAAAAAAGTGTCGTTTTTTGAAATTTCAAAAAAAAAAAGTTTTCTTAATTATTTTTAGAAATGTTTTTAAAACGATTTTTGAATGAGAGACCACAGCGCCAACCAAAACCGTGACAAATGTTGATTGATCAAAATCAAACTCATTTAAAGTTGGTATGATTGAAGGATTGATTTGTGTGATTGATATTTACGAAAGTTGAAAAAAAAAATTTGAGCATTTTTGAGCAAAGATTTGAAGAAATCTTTTGATTTCTCTTCTATTTGAAATTTATCAATTTATCACATTTATCATTTTTATCTTATTTTTTGGTTATTCGACAAAAAAAAAGTTAATTGAATTATTGTTGGTAATTGTGTAATGATTGAAAGTGACGATTCACTGCCCTGGAATAATTGGGGGATGTTGGGAGGCTCTTTGTGAAGTTGATGTGTCAGAGGAAAGTTGCTGGAGAAATCCTGGAGAAAAAGCATGGAGAAAGTTGCTGGAGAAAGTTACCTTGTCACTTTCTTGGACCCTTGTCAACGTCCAGCCGAAAATAAACTTTTCCATTTACTTTTCCTCCCCTAACCAAGATTTACAAAAAATGATACGATGTCGAATCGCTTTATTGCAGTCAGCCGAAAAAAAAAACGGTTCTTGTCAATTTTCGTTGTTTTACGATTAATCGCATCTTGCAGCTTTTCTTTTGATAAACAGTGATTTCGTTTGTTTAAACAAATTCCAATTGTTTAACTAATTGTTTAGCGTTGCTTTCACTTCACATATGTAACATAATTCACTGTTTGGATAAAAAGTCAGTGCGAAAGAGGCATCTAAAATTTCGAATTTGTCGGCACTATACTCTAAATTTAAAAATATCATTCGGCGACTATTTTAGAGTTACGAACATTTCATGTTAAAAAAATTTGTTTTAAGTTATGCAAATAATTCCTGACGAATACGAACTGTAAACGTTAAAACAACTCATTGAATTTTTAAAAAATTTCGGCGACTTCAATTTAATATTAATTGGTCAAAAATTCAAAAATTCTTAAAAACTCACAGCATAAACATTCCCATTTTCAGATCAACGATTTTGAAATATTCGACAGCTTTTTTTTCAAAAATTTTCGCATTTGGCGCGCATTTCAAGACATTTTACATTATTCAATTTCTGTTGAAAAACAACACTTTTTTTTTAAAATATGTTGTAAATTTGAAATTCAGAAATCGACTACACAACACCTGTTTTTAAATCTTAAGCATTTTTGAAAAAAAAAATCACTAAAACTATTTCTACTACAAAAAAAAATATGTTCTAAAAAAAGTAACTGAAAATGTTTTGGTTGTCTAATCTAAAACTTAATATTCAAAATAAAAATTAGAAAAATTTGTTTTCTTGCGGGTACAGCATGGACACTCAAAATATTTTTTTCAAAATATAAATGCTCTCAATTTAAAATTTGGAACTAACTCATGCTTCATTAAATTTGAAGCAACAATTCAAACATTCAGAATTCAAAATTTAAAAATGCAGTGTAAATGTTGAACATTTGTAAAATTGAATTTTGAGATTGAGCGTAGTGGCTATAAAAGTTCAAAATTCGGTGACAATTTCAAAACAAGTTTGTTGATCATCGAAATTGATATTTTTCATATCTTTTAAAACATTGTAAAATTGTAAAGTCAAAAATCAAAGTAAATGAAGCGCAGGGTTGTATCTGCAATTTTTGAATTTATTTAAGCATTTTTTTTTAATTTTTAGTATTCGGTGTACATGCGCAGCCAAAAAATAAATTATTCCATAACAATAAAACGGATGATAAAAACGCCGTGATTAAAATCCCGTGATTGAATTTTTTTTTACAATTGCCGAAAGTTACATCAACTCCAAATTGGGGTTTTGAATCTTAAGTTTTAAAATTTCGAAACTGATTTTGGTTTTAAAAAATTTCAAAATTTCAAAACTGGAAGTGAAATTGAAACTCCGGGAAATTCATGAGTGAAGCGTAGTGCAATTTTAATGCACTTTACTTGATATAAAATTCACTTGGAAGAGGCGGGGTGGAGCTTGGAGTTGGAAGACAAACAGTAATGAATAAATGATGTTTAGCTCGAGACGCATAAACTTACAATTCTAAAATTCTATTTTCTAAAAAAAAATTTCCTCTGCTCTTTTTCAATTGCATCATCAACATCAAAAAACGCTTGTTTGAACGGGTGCGTGAGGAGGGGGTGGACAATTTTATTTACTTTCATCTTCCTCTTTTCAAAGTTTTTTTTTTATTTTTAGAAGGAGATCACTGTTTGGCAGAAAGAGAAAAGCGACTCATATTTATTCCACTTTCTCCAAAAGGCACTTCTTCATTGTCTCTCAAGGAGGCCTCTGAATAATGGATTTATCGGTTTACTTTTACTTTCTCCTACTTTCTCCTCTCTAAATATTTTAAACTTTCCCTCCCTCTCCTCGCAACATAAACATGTTTCCGTCTCTTTTTGAAAAAAAAACCCACTTGAGTTTTCTAAAATTTTAAAATTCGAGCTCGAGCCTTTTCAAAAAAAGGCCGTGTTTTAAAACAAGCCCCCCTCTCACCCCCGCCCCTTTTACTGAGGGGCTGAATGTAATTAGCTCCAAGTTTACGACTCCCAGGGACGTGAGAAGGGCGTAAAATAACAGAATTTCTCGGAATATTTCCCGATTCTTAATTTTTCGGGAAATTTAACACCGTCTCAAGGGGTTGCGCCCCCAAAATTTGAAAATGATTTTTTAAAACAAGTTGAAAACGACGATGAGAAAATTCATTATTCGTTTAATTGTAGCATTTTTAAGCATCTAGAAGCGCAAACTTCTAACAAACACAAACTTATTTTTCTTTTCAAAAAATATTTCTCGATTTTTTAAATTTGTTTGGGAAATTCAACACTGGTGCAAGCGCTCCTCCCCCAATTCAAAATTAAAAAAAAAAACATTTTTTAAAAATGCGGTTGAGAATGTGAAGCATCTGAGTTTAGCAAACCCTATAAAATCTTGTTCTAAAATCTAGCTTTTTAAAAAAACGAAAAGACGAAGATTTTTTTTATCGATATAAGAGCGCAATTAAGAATAGTAGGGCTGTTTTGGCATTTTGGAAGGAGATAAGTGTCTGAATAGTCAAAAATTTGCATTTTGTATGGAGAAAGTAGTCTATCGTTTTGAGCCCTTCTGTACATTTTTTAAAGAGGCATTTTTTAAAAAACAAAAAACTTTCCCCTCTCTTTTTTAAATCTCATAATGGAATTTGCTTGTATAACCAAGGAGTCTATTGTCTCCCTTTTCCTTTGTAAATGGCTCTTGGCATTTTGCAGGGAGACGAATTCATTCTTCTTATTCTGCCACAACAAAAAGAAATCACTATCTTCCCTCTCTTTCTGTCTCTTTTAAATTTCCCTCTTTTTTTAAATTTCCCTCTTTTTTGTTTAAATTCCCCCTTTTTCTAAAAACAAAAACTTCCCCGGTGTTTTCTCCACTATTTATTTTTCTGCATCGTTTACTCCTCCGTCTCCTAATCTATTCCAAGAAGAGAAGTCTTGAGGGAAGGGGAAAGTTTGGCCCCGACTTCCGACCGGAAATGACATTTTCCTATTTTGGACATTTTTAGAACAAGATTTAGAACAAAAAAAA
>VYYI01002469.1:0-14797 GCA_021029175.1 Bilobella aurantiaca | reverse complement strand
AAGTAAAAAAAAAAAGCGCTAAAATTTGAACGGGGGGATCAACCTTACTTCAACCGGATTTTTCTCAGAAAGCTCCAATGTCCAAGTCAAAATTTCGGTTAAATATTTGTTGATGCACATAAACACTAAAAACTTAGGAATCTCGAGAGTTTTTAGCGGTTTTTATAGCGGTGACGCTTCACGGAGCACGAGTACTGGGAGACTGCGACAGCATCCAAAGAAAAAACTTTTGTCTTGTCACGCATGGATGTTTACTAACCTCGAATATAAAAGTAACCATAAGCGAATGAGTGAGTCGCGCTAACTGAGAATACAATAAAGGCTAACATTACAATTAGAGTTAACAGTTAGAGCCTATTTATTACAGTAGAACCTGCCTATTTGTCTCATTTTGAAAATGCGATTCCTCAACAAATCAAAGGAAAAGGATGACAATGATTCTCAAACCAAATTGTTTAAACCAAACTTAATATTAATTGTACAATTAGAAATTTCGGGGTACTGTCCATGATTTTTACCCGTGTTTGTAGAACGAAAATTATCATTTGGAAATGAGACAAAACGTTGAAAAATCAATGAAATAACACTTGAAGCCAGAAATGAAACGGATTTATGGTTTCTTGGAGCGACGTGACGGCTTTGTTGTGGATCGTGCTTCTTTTGGAGCGTTACGTCGGCCAATCCGAGGAATTGATGGTAAGAGGCGACCTACGCGAGATCCAGTTGGAGCTGAAGCGGCTTCTCGCGAATCTGATTCCTCTTCATTGTCGCTTGGTGGTAGTTCCTCAATCGTCACGCCCCCAGCGGCGGCGGATGGTTGCTCTGCATGCGAGCGCTGAGTCAATGGTAACTGGGCTCTGTGATTGTGATTGTATGCTGGATGCGGGTTGTAACTTCCAAGCGAAGGGAGAGCAGCGTGATGATGACCCGAATATGCACGCTGGCGCCACTCTTGATTGAAAGTGTCAGCCTCCTCTGCAAAGTGAACATTGAAACTTTAAATTGTTTGAAAATGTTTGTTTTTATTCTTATATTTACCTTCTTCAAGATTAACGAAGTCCTCATTTTCTTCACGTTGTCCAGTGCGCATGTTCTCCTCGCGCTCTCGAATATGTGCCCGTTCTCCCAAATGGCGCCCAACAGACATTTTCTTTGTTCCAGTACGTGTATCGGCGAGCGTTTTTCGCGTCTCCTTTACTCCGCCTGGCGCTTGTCGAGTAGCTGACGACGCCTGTTTAATTTTGGCGTTCAAATGCGAAGAATTGTGCAACAATATTCAGTTCTCACTATATATTTACTGTAGTGTTTACTTAATCTTACATGATATACTTGCGGGCGCCCATCAGGTCCAGATGTAACTGACATTACAGAAGTGGAACAGAAGGAATGAGAGTTTGGATCTCCCATCATCTCTCGCTATTAAGATTACAAATTCATATTAGTCATATTTCCTCAGAATTATAATTAACGATTAATTTAAAATTACCATGTCAGGGAATCCACCACCACCAAAGGGGCCCATCATCCCCATTCCTCCCATTCCAGGGAACATGCCTCCAAAGGGCATCATTTGATTTCCAGTCGGAGGGCCCCCCATCAAACTGTTCCCGAATCCAAATCCAGAACCTCCAAACAAGGAGTCCATCATCCTATTCATGTTTCGCTGGTGATTCCTAAACAATCCATGCCAATAGAATAGTAGTTGCATTCTCAACTAATTGCAATTTGTCCAATACTTACCCAAAAATGGGATCACGTTCCATGTTGTCCCTAAAGAGGCCAAACAAGGACATAATTAAAACTCTGATCCAGAAGATGTGTGCCAAAGCCTGTCTAGACTACTTTCCAGATCTTCGTCCCTTCCTTCCCTTGACAGACCAACCTAGAGTTTCAAAATGGGAAATTTTTCGATAATTCAATTGATCCAGCAGGCCACTTATACTCATTTCTATGAGATATACGCACATCTATTCCTTATCCAGCAAGTAATTGAATTACTGTTAATTGAGTCTTATACCTTACCGTAAATAACCTTCGACCACTTTTTGTCACCAATTAATTCCCAGAAAGACCAAAAATGAAGGGCAAAAACACAAGTGGACCTCCACACAAATTGAAACTGACTGACGACAGACACGAAAAAAGATAGTGATTGATTTGGAGAAATTTCTATTCTACGCTCACCTGGTGCTGGGCGTAAAAATACGCAAACTTACAACGCAAAAATTAGTTAACCAGCAATTAAAGTTAAAATAATTGAAGAATTTGAAGCTCAATGACGTTTGCAATTAAGAAATTATTAGTAGTATAATTAATTGGAATTAAACTGACGAGTACACTAGAGTAAAATGCCCAAGTATACACGGAGGAATTTTTTACCTTCAGATGACTTTCTCGAAAAGTCCAATGCGCAGGATTCATTTGAGCTTGTACCCACGGATTGTCGAATGGAGGTCAAGGGTATACCTACACTTGCAACGGAACGGAAAACCGCGTAATACTTGGAGTAAATGCTGCTGATCCAGAAAAAAATCGATAAAAATCCAAACGCTTAAAACGAATGATATATTTGCTCATGTAACTTCTTATTACAATTTAATTTGAGATACCTGAGTTTGTAAAATTTTAGAGTGGGCAAAGAGAAGCCTAACACTAGCGCATCATTCTTTGTCTGACGATTATTAAAAAAATTAAAAGAATAGATGAGGGGAAATGGTAGCTATGCTTCTTTGTCCTTGTGTGTACTTTTAGGTGTCGTCTAAAAAAATCCTAACAATCTAACAGCAAAGAAGTTCAACAAGCACGCTCCAAAGACTTAATTAGTTCATCATCATATTCATTGCTACAACACACTATTTCGCTAAACTAAAACTATATCTTAAAAAACTGGAAAACGTTGAATTGATTTAGAGGTAAAACTCTTCCAGAATCAAAGCAGTTAACAAGAGGGGAAAACTTACTCGGTGTAGCGGATTAACTATTACTTACAACTAACAGAAAAATTAAAATATTTCAAATCTTTGTTCCTTCTAAAAAGTCATTACATAATGCATGCATCACGGTTAATAACTGCTGTTGCGGACTCTCATCCTGCATCAGTAAAACATCCTCTGTCGAGCAAGCAAAATTAAACAAACGCTAACACTGGTAAATCCATTCCGACTTTTTCAAGCACTCCGGCTCATTGTAACGTTGACCAAAGGTCGATGAGCTTTTCTGTAAATAAAGTGATTGATGAATGGCATTGGTCTATTCTCCATTAATTTGTAAGGTCCAGTGTTTAGGAAATGCTTTTACCTGAAACGATGCTAAAGCCTTCTGCCTCCACAAGGTGTATCAGGCGACTGAAGGTAGCCTTTGAGTTACCACACTTCTCCGTCCAGCCATTTAAAACCATATGTATTGCATACCAGGTTCCACCTTCCAGAACCATATTTCGTCGAATATCTTGAATAAGACAAGGGCTGAGGTCCATTGCGTTTGCCAGTCTTGGCCAGCCTGTACATATCATGGTACTGGAATCCAGTATCTTCTCAACTGACCTCATATGGGATGAAACTGAAAGGAACAATTGATTGTGAAACATGCCATACAAAACCACACCTGTCAAACTGACAGCTGAAGCCTTATGAATACCAATTCGTATATTGTGATTACCAGGTATATCTTTTAAATTCTCAAATGGGGACTCTGACAATGGGGACAGATTGTTGTTGTTGTTACAGTAGTTTCGTATGGTATCGTAGTTAAGAGGTTCTGTAAGATCTATGTCCAAATGTGATGCCAGCCATCCGTAACTCGGGCGTAGGGCATTGATGAGTTCCTTCAAAGCACTAGCTCCCCTGCGGAGAACCCAATTAAGTTAACGATTAACCAACCATTCTAGCAACACTTTATTATCTTAAATTGCACAAAAACCTCACCTCGAAGGAAGTAATTGCAGTAGTTTCTCCATTTTCTTCTTCTCCGTTGGACAAGCATCGATATCAGCATGCATATCCAAGTCCAGAACGAATGTGGATATCAAATGGGGAGATATCGAGGAGTACATTACCTCGGTCAACTGCTTATAATTAGCCTGTAGTTTTTGCCTATCTATTTGATTCATGATTAATTTGACAATTAGTTTTCACACGACAGAACTGATCAAATCACATTTGGAACTTCACTATCCCAGATCCAGCATCTGAATCCATGCACAGAGCCCTCAAATTAAGTTTGTGTGAAACTGGCTAATTAATAATTTGGTCACTAATTGGTCACATTGTTGATTAATTAAAAGTAATCGTGTTACACAGGCCCATTTATTTGGGCGCCCGAGTAAAAGATCTTTGAGATATTCGCATTTCGCACTGCACAAGGAATGAGGCGGTGAAGCTTCGCACTTTTTACTCATAAACAAGCTCAATGCCAAAACTCAATAGGAAAAAATCCCTTCCGTCACATTCCAATGCATTGGAACAGAAATTACAAACTCAGATTTTAATTAATTAACTTTAACAATTACAAATTCCTACTAACCGTAAATTTTATTAAAGATTTTCACTAAACCGTAATATTAATGAAGATGACTTTGTGCGTAACGCACGTTAAATGGACAAATACTGGAAAATTTATTCGAATTAGCTCAACTTCCTCCTTCAGGATTGGATGCACCGGATAACAGAACGAGCAACGCCACCGGTACGATATACATCCACTAATAATAGACAAAGAAATAATTCAATTATTAACTGATGTTTCCAATCAGCGTTGAGTTGTGACAATTTACGTATTTAGCCAAAAATGAGCGGTTGTCCCTGCCCTCGTCTCCACGCTCTCGAGCGATTCTCTCCATTTCCATCTTTTCCAAGTACGGTGCAGTATCCGGCCTTATATAAAAAAAACTTTTAATACTGACAATTTCACTTATCACTAGTACTCCCTGGCCCAATAATGCGTTAATGATTTGCACAACACTTACACTGGTCCTATTTCACCGCTGTGAACAACGACAGTAGTATTGTAAAGTTGTGGTAATTGATTACGCTGAATGCCGTTTTGAGACCAATGATTATTAACAGCCATGGAATAGCTAATAGAAAAAATTTCTCCAGTCGGCACCAGATGAATGGACAACACATCCGAGAGTCCAGAATCCAAAAGAGTTCTCTGTTACCAAAGAAAGAGATTAATCATTTACGCTAGCGGCTATTCAGGCTTAAGTCAAATATACTCTGGAAATTGGCTTTCAGATGCGATTGAGCTCAAGATAATTCCGCATATTAGCTCAACAAAAGCAACAATTCTACTGGGTCTCAGTTGTGTTGAAACTGGAATAAGCAGCACTTACAATTGGCGTAAATGTGGTAAACGTTTTCTCGCCATTTGGATATTTGATTGAAATAGATAGGAAATAGTAGGCATTTTGTTGACTCATCATCTGCAAAGAACAAATATTCCGCTTAACATTAACGTCACCAACTAACAAACGTCTAAATGCATTAGGAAAAGTTACTACCTCCAAACTTTTTATATCATCAGCCGATATTTTATCCTGTTGCGTTGTATATTTGGGGCCTTTGAAGTTCCGAACTGTGATGGATCCACGCGGGCGAAAGTCAACTTCATCAACACTATTTCCCAGTCCATATGAAAGTTGAAGTTTCAGCTCTCGCATTTCGTAAGCCTCCGAATCAAACGTATCCGACTATGAACAAATTACGAATAAAACCAGAAATTTACAAATCTTGCATTTCTTGAGAACACAACTGTTGACCAGATTAGATTCATAATAAGGCAAAAGCTCCTGTGAGATACCGAAACTAAACTATTTCTTTCTCTAGTTGTCTCACCACCGTGGAATACGAAGAACACGGAAATGATAAACAGGAAGCGACGACAAGTATCCATAGCCAGCCAAAAGACGCCATTATTCAGTCCTTGTTGAATCGTTATATTACAATTCTGCTTGTCCTTTCCTGAATGAATAAAGTCTGTATTATAATTTTAAACTTATTTGAACTGATGAATCGATGTTTTGTGAATTCCTTCTTTGGAGCCAATAAGCCCCATAAAATAACATTTTATTTGTTGTTAAATCAGTAACTGTCAATTTGACAGTTAACGATTTAAACACGTGTTCACCCCTTCCTTTACCTCTACCGTGCGTGTACCCTAAAACAAGAGTACCACTTATCGACTCTATATTCTAATCCTCAAATCCAATTACTAATTGCCGACCAGTGACTTTAATCGACGCAGATTTGAGTAAATTTAACAAAAGCAGTAGATGGAATTTACTTACCAACCAAGGTTTTATCAAATACCGAAGAGTTAATTGGGGTTGCTGATGGTAGAAATCACGGATATGCGGAATCAATTCCTACAATAAAAAGATGAATTTAACTATTACAATAATTAATTGACTCGATACTTAAACATTTAATTAATTCGCCTATTAAATTAATTTGACGGAATAAAATAAATCACATTGAAAATTACCTTTTGTTAGTTAGTTGGATAGACATGAAATGACTTTTAAATTTTGCATTGCCGGGAAATCTGTGTACAATTTATTTTTAAAATAGAACAACTTTTAACTTGAATTGTTTGTTTTGAAACACTTCAAAAATCCTCTTTTTTTAAATTCAGATGAATTAGTTAACGTTAATCAATAATCATCAATCGTAATCTCATACATCTTATTAATAATAATTATTCTTTATAATTACTTAATTAAAAAAACGTTGACATAGGGCTTCTTAACGATTAATGGAGAACTTTTCGGTTGCCACTTCTATTCTAAGGCGTGCCGTGACCTTTGACCAGTCTGGACGTTACACAGAGGCCTTGGTATGCTACCAGGAAGGTTTACAGATCCTCCTTCAAAGTATACGGACAATTAGTGATCACGATGAAAGCAGTAAATTACATTTGAGATCCAAGGTCGAAGGTTAGTTTCTTAAACATAAAAACTCATGGAAGCAGACAGACGGTTTGAGTAGTAATTGATATGCTGGAGATTGCTAAATTATATTCGTTTGTTTCAGAATACATGGGTCGCGCTGAAAAACTGAAGGCCCATATTCAGCAGCTGAAAAGCGACGGAAAGTACAAAGAACAAATCAAAATTGAAGAAGATTCTATTAATCATTCCTATGCAACTGTGTTCTCAAGATTTCTTGATTCTTCAGTCCGGCACATAGAGATTGATGACTCATATATTAGACTGCCGCATCAGGTAAGGACGCGTATATGAATACCGACTGGAGTTTCCAGTTTTCAAGAATTTCAGTCATTTTGATCTCAATCGATGTACCATCAATTTAATGCAAACCTTTCTGACTTTTGTTGTATTTCGTTCTTTGAATCTGATTTTTATTAGTGTGACAACTTTCTCCGTTTTGTGGAGCTATGCCTCAAACTTTGTTCGAGTTTGAAGACTATCATTCTGAAGACAGGCTCCGACTCGACACAATTTGATCAACAGTCGCATCGGCTTACCACCATACAAAATTCAGTGCGCACTTTTGACTCAAGACGAGTTGAACTCAGGATCAATTTCTCGGACTCAATCCATGACAGAGAAATTAGGTATGCATGTGTCTAACACAAAACTTCAGTTTTTCATATTGCTCGTGCATTACTTTTTCATGTGTTTTTTTCAGAATGGACAACGGCTGGGTTATAAAAATTGGAAGAGGCTTGGATTACTTTAAGCCTGTTGAGAGACTTACTGTTGGATTCAGTGATTTTGATTTACGTCCGTGCAAGGAAACTACAATAGACATCTTTCATCGTAATGAATTAGCACGTTGCCATTGACTCAAGTCTATGCTGTGACCATGACCTATGAAAAAATAATTTATTAATTTAATATTAACCTCGCAAGTCTATTATAATACTTATTTTTATGGAATATTAAAATAAATAATCAATTGTTCCAAATTACTTGTTCAGTCAGACACGGACGTGCGACAATTACTGCTTTTAGGCGCGTTAACCACATTCGAATTTTTTTTTCGAAATGAGTAACCACCAAAACGCGAACATGCGGGACTTCACTTGAGCGGGTTTTGGATAATCTGCTTTTTGTGTTGATTTTCGTTGGGGAATCCGAACGAACGTTAACCGATTAATTGAATAGCTTTAATTACCCAAAACTGTAAATTACCTAAGAATCCGTCACCATGACTCAAGTCGAAGAAGGTAGTAAGGTAACGGCTGAAGTTGAGAATGGAGCAGCTGAAACGCTGGACGACAAAATCGTAAAGCAAATTGAGGTAGAGTCTGAATTTTGAAATTAATCCATCAATGCTAATTGAAGTGATGATTCTTATAATAACGTGACTTTATTTACAGTTTTACTTTGGAGATGCCAACCTACCTCACGATAAGTTCATTAAATTAGAATCAGCCAACAATGAGGGATGGTTTCCAGCAGAACTCTTACTCAAATTCAACAAGCTCGTAGGCATGATTTCTAGGTAATTAAATTAGCCAGTCTGAATATTGCCTGATGTTTCTTAAAGGTAGCGTTGAGCTGAGCTGATTGAATATTTTAATTTCCAGTGTTCCAGAAGCTGAAAGGCTGCAGAAAATTGTGAGTGCACTGCAGAGCTCCGTCTTGATTGAAGTGAATGAGAGCAATACCAAAATCCGTCGTAATCCTGAAATGCCTCTTCCAGAAGGAAATGCTGAAACTAAAACAATATACTTGAAAGGGTTCAACAAGACGGAAACCAACATGGAACAACTGATCCGTAAGTATTAAATGACATCGCGCCCTAATGTTTTTTGTCTGTGAATCATTTTTTGCATTGGACATTTCAGAACACTTCAACAAGTATCCAGGAATGGAACGAGTAATTATGCGCTATTACAAAGAAAAGTGCCTGGTCCTACCAACACCAACAGTTGCTACACCTGTGGTGAAGAAGGATGATGAGAAAACCGACGACGTTCCCAAAGATCCCGCAACTGAATCAACCCCGGACACGAAACCAGTTGTACCAACGAAAGCTTGCGATAAGATTATCTGGGTCAAAAAATTCAAGGGTTCAATTTTCGTTGTTTTCAAAACTGAAGAGCAGGCAAAGAGTGCGTTGGAGGATATCACAACTTACGCTGGAAATCCCGTAAGCCCGTTTTATATGATTGGACAATAATTTTAATGATTGCCATTCATAATTAAATTAAATTTATGCAATAGCTCATGAAATTGATGCAACCTGACTACATTGCCAAGAAAAAGCAAGAATTCCAGGAGCGTCAACAACAGCGAAATGCCAAGAAGCGCAAGAGCGAAGGAGTGGACGAAAGTTCAGGGAAGAAAGCTAAGGGTGAGGGCGAGGAAGACGCAGATGATGATG
The DNA here is from genome assembly GCA_021029175.1 of Bilobella aurantiaca. Lineage (NCBI taxonomy): Eukaryota > Metazoa > Arthropoda > Collembola > Poduromorpha > Neanuridae > Bilobella > Bilobella aurantiaca. Next base: position 5,444 of record VYYI01002469.1, on the reverse strand, counting down.
ACAAGGAAGAGGAAGTGATTCTAAAGGGAATTTTACTCAAAATGTCCGAAATCCCCGATGCAGTCACTCGTGAAGCCATCAAGGAACATTGGTACAAAGCTGCGGGCGACAAGGAAAAGTTTGAGGTAACTTTGTCCTCATAAATTCTTAATCTGAGAAAGGTTTACATTTGTTCAAAAGACCATTTACCATTTCTCTAGATCACTTTCATTGATTTCCAACGTGGAGACAAGGACGGAGTCATTCGTCTCGCCAATGAAGGTGCAGCTACCGAGGCTTTGGCTCTAGAATCATTGAACCAAGGAACTTTGGCGCTAAACGACGGTGCTTCGTTGAAACTTTCAGCATTTGCAGATGAAGCTTCTGAAAAAACCTACGTTATGAAGATGGACAATGACAGGCAGAACTTCAGAAATCGTGGTGGTCGAGGAAGTGGTGGTGGCCGTGGACGAGGAAGAGGGCGTGGCCGAGGACGTGGCGGTCGCGGTCGAGGCGGTGGACGCCGTTAATTTTTACATGCTAGTTTTTCACATTCTTTAATCATGGACACTTGACACTAGTATTTGTATTCAGAACCACTTTACTTTTCAAAGATTTTATTTCAGACATTCAAATATTATATAAGCTGTCTTAAATGTTTCCTATTAAATATCTATTCCAACAACTTTCTTGCTATCTTCTAAAATCTGGTATTGTCTCGTTCAATCCAAACAAGTTCGTCAACACCTTCGTGAAATGACAAGGTCCTTCCGTCCGTGTCATTCCTCCGAGGTCTTGCGATCCCTTTGTTTCGTCTCCAGCAATACATTATGGTTCCGGCAGCGACCAAAATGAAGCCAATGGTTATGAGTGCTGTTCCAGCGATTACCAGTAGGTGGCCCATGGCCAAGTGATGCGAAGCTCCTCTCTCTACATCCAGTTTTGACGGCGTTAGGGCAACGTATTCTCGTACTTTTTCATGAGTAAAGTCAAAATCTTGCTTCAACTGAGTTTTCGCCGTGTTCGACGGTGTTGTACCCACGGTGTCCTTGCGTTTTGGTACCACTGTGCTTGAAATCTCCGTTGTATCATCCTCGTAGATGGTCGTGACCGGAGCATCTGGCTGCTCCGGAACGGTAGCGATGTCAGATTCAGTTGGGCTCTCTGCGGTGACAATGCCGTTGTGAACTGATGATTGTTTCGTCACCGTATCAGGTACAGTTTCTTCTGTTGGCACTGGAAGTGCCGCTGTATTTTCCGCAGTACTTGATGCTGTTTCCGTCGATACTGGAGCTTGCTCCTTAGCGTCATTGTAAGGCGCAGTCACGACTAAGGTTTCATCAGAAATTATTGGAATTTCGGAAATACTAGGGCTCTGAGTTTGGTCGGAAATGCAACTGCTGCCGGAAGTATTTTCACAATTGATAGTTGGAGGTTGCGGGAATTTTTCTGGATCAGTGGTGGATGTCGGCGTCACAAATATTTCCGTTGCCGTCGATTCGTCCATGTGTTGAATATCAACGGTATTGACAGTATCCGTTATGGCGTCGGCTTCTTGCTCTTCCAACGTTGTCGATGCCGTCGACGGTGTAACGGATAACTCAATTTCCGTCGTGGCGTCTGTAAATAATGACGCAAGAGTAACCGTAATTTGCTCAACGTCGTTACTCGTAGGCGTGGTTACCCCCTGCGCAATAAATTCCGTTGTCGTTACGATTTCTTCAATTTTATGTGAGGTTGAATCTGGTTCAACAGTATTGAACGTTGTTGATTCAGCCTCCGAATTGTTTTCGATTTCGTCCGAGCTTGGTTTGCTGATTTCGATTTCAGTGACAGTGGGATTTGGTTCTGTGTCAACGGACGCCGTCACCAAAGGCTCAGCAGGTACCTCCTCGGGTGTCGGTAGCGGAAATGTCGTAGACGCGGTATCTGTGGGCGTCGGCGTCGTTAACTCGAACGGAGGCATTTCTTAAAAAAAAAGTGCAGTAAAAATAAATTTAAAAACGTTTAACACTTTTGAAAACATTTTTAATTTGACAAAGTTCAAATTATTTTATCCTCTTGAAACAAAGGCAAATTTGCAGCGATTATTACCGATGCAATTGGGGGCGGTTCCATTCCAGCGTATTCCATCGCACGTGAGAACTCGTTCCCCTTCTACTTGGAAGCCATAGTTGCACGTAAAGATTCCGACGCCGCCTCCGTAAAGCAGCCGAAGCGTCCCCTGTATAGGAATCGGCAATTTTCCGCACCCGTCCCCTTTAAGCACATTTTGAAAAAATTAAAAAAAAAAACAAATTTGAACAGGGTTTCTTTTTCTAATAACTTCGGAATCATCCTTACGGACGCAGATAGGTGGTGAGTCAGACCATTTTCCGCTGACGCAAACAGCTACAGACGCTCCCAGCATGCTATCCAGAAAAAAAAATTCTTGCACAACTTAAAATACCAAATGTTTTCAAAACGCAGAACACTGAAAGCGCTGGAAGCACTTACTGGAATCCATAGGAACAATAGAACCGTGCCAAAGTTCCCCGATCCCTTATTCTCATCGCTCCGTTGATGATCCGAATTCGCTTGTCACAGCCTCTCCCTCTGTACCCACTTGGCAGCCCGTCGCCCAATAGTTGCCTATTGTCCAACCGCGGTGTCTCCCAGTCAAGCGCCGTTCGTGGCAGGTCGGAGATGTCGTCCTGTTGCGCATGCGCATTGGCCGCTGCTCTCTGCCAAGCTGCCAATGTGTTTGTATTTTGATTCGCGAACTTGAATCCATCCCTTTGCAGAAAGTCGGGACGAAGACGCCTGTCATCCTCCCTTAAGGACTTTGCTCCAAGGGTCAATGGTAGGGTCACAAGGAAAAAAATTGCGGAAGAGTACATGATGATGAACCGCGGTAATTCTCCAACTGCGCCGTCCTTAAACGTCACAATTTAGACTTTGCGCCACAGAATTGCTTTGTTGTTTATAATGCTGGAATGCCTCAACGCAGAATCAACTGTACATCGTCTTTGACGATATCCTGGACTAATTTGTTCAACGGAAGTGTGATGAGAATTAAGTCGAAGTTTATCAAGTCCTCAGTTTTGAAGGATTCATCTTTGCAGCATTTTCTGCCCGTATCTCCAGCCCTCAGAAGGATGAAGTTTCCGGACATTCTCCTATCAGCCTCATTTCTTCTTCGAGTGACCAATTCAATTCCTTCCAAAAGTCAAGCATGGAGTACCGTAAAATACCAACAAAATGTCTTCGGATGCAACGAAGTCCGATCTATAAATCCCTGAAACTGAAGCTGCATTTCAGCATTGTAACCTTAAACTTATGCTGCCTGCTACCTCCTATTTCTTCGATCTCCTTTTGATGATGAATCATTTGTAATTAACTCTATATTGACGGAAGAATGTGAGTTTGCCATTCGGAATGAACAATAGCACTTAAATTTTTGTTCAAACTAGCCAAACACGCCCGTCCTAGGACAGGCAACCCCAGAAACTGAAATTGAATTTCTTCTATTCTACGACGGACTTGTTTGGCTTTGACAGATAGTTTGTAATACCTATATGAGCCTACGGAAATTGAGAAATGAATTACATTGTTCATTTGTGCTTTATTTCAGAATATTGTGTCTAACTGTTGTTGTGTTGTTGTATTCAAAATTAGTGGCTTTGAGCCCTTAATTGAAAATATCCGGTACTCTGTAGCGTATGACTCAAATCAGAAGAGCCCAGAAAGCAAATGGGATTCCCAAACAAATGAATCAACGAATGATCTATTTTGAGAGATATCAATTAGTTCAGCGTCGGAAATGCTTGGTGAATACTTAAAGGTGTGAAATGGCTTAAGATGCAAAGTGAGGTGTGATAATCCGAAGGCACTCTAAATGGGGAATGCATAATTTCTAACTTAATTAACTGTAAAGGAGATCAGCCTCAACTTTAAAAAGCTACTGCCTCGAATGCAATTCTGTTCCGAAAAGGCCACGCGCCAAAAAATGGATTCAGTGCTTTCAATTTTCCAAATTTCAACTACTCAAAAATTCAAGTCAGGGATTTAGCAGCGCTTAGCTGAAAATGTCCCATACAGATGGCTTCCAGTGCAACTTTGTAGAAATCCATCAAGATCTACGGTTAATTGAGGGGGCTGGAAGCCTCCTCTTTCTACTTTTGTCTTTTTGGGTTCAAAATGGCGGCAGCGTTTTCACTAGCGCTGGAATCTCTCCAACCTTTACAAGTTTCATACCCTTGAGTCCATTTGAGACGCTTCTATTAGGCATGGTTCTGCTCCAGGTGAGAAATAAATATTTAAATTAAATTCTAACTCAAAATTACAGTTTTAAGTTATATTCCATTTTTAAAAATCAGATTTTTGTGCTACAACTCTATGGAGTCGTGCCCTTTGACCTCAATAAAATTCTGCATGGAGATTTCAGTGGAATGGGTTTCACAAAGACTGGTCGGAAGAGAAGAACGCTGGACGATGACAGTACTGGTAAAAATTCATCAAGTAGTTCTAAATTGGAGTTGGCTGATAAAATTTTATCGGTGAGTGAATATTGGCAGCATTTTTCAGTCTACTAAAACTATTCAAATTTTACTAACAACGTTTGGTAAAATTCAAAATCTTTAATTAATTCATGCTATTAGTTAATTCTACTGACTGACCATTACGACTGCGTACCAAGGACGCTTTGTGAAGTACAGAAGCGTTCCAGGCTCAATCATTATAAGCCTCCAGCTCTCTTCCACGCATTATTATATTCTTTCAAATTGTAAGACCTGCTTTCAAAATCAAAATTTCAGGTTTAAAAAAAATTCAATTTAAATTTGAATTGTAGCTCATTAGAGCAGCGCCAGAAGGGTTCTGAGCACTTTGGCCCTACGAGCAAACCGTTTGAAGAAGCGGTGGAACTGGGTTTATTATCGTCGCACCGTGGCGTCAATTCGACTCACTGTGAGGTCAAGTACTCGAGCTGTCCCTTAACTATTGATGACATTATGACCTATGTCATTGACATTGACATGGAGGACTTAAGGACCCTTTAGCTTACTTTTCAAGTTTCTAGCTAAATCCAATCATGTGCACAATTTTAAAGCAACAATCTCTAGGCCTCCCTACATTAGGAAATTGTGAACTTATATAATTTAAGTTGACAATTATTATAGGTATTAATTTAATTTTTTAACTGTAAGTTACATTCAAAATTTCGAATTGCAATATGAAAATATTTTCGTTCGTAATACTGTAATGTTTAATTTTCCGAAATGATGCTCTATGGTGTGAAATTCCTAATTTAAATAGTATCAGGAAGAATTGGTGTCCTGAAATGATGCCGCAGGGAAAACAATTAGTAAATCGTTTTGTAATTGCTGATATTTTTAAACTCACTAATTAGGATCCAAACTGTGTTTTCGGTTGAAGTAAGGTTGATCCCTTCCAATTGTCGCCCCCCGTTCAAATTTTAGCGCTTT
>VYYI01002468.1:0-14797 GCA_021029175.1 Bilobella aurantiaca | reverse complement strand
TTACGCCGGATCCAAAGTCAGGGAGCCTATGCTGTGCTGTGCTCAGTCCTTGCCTGGTCCTTACTTTGTACTTATCCAGAGTTGCTCTTAAGTTACTGAAACTTGTCGAGCTGTGCTGGGAGCTGATCATGCGTCACTCTCTTTTGCTTCAAGCAACTATGGATAGTTTCTATTTTGTTTAGGAAATCATTCTGCGCTGTGGCCTTTAATTAAAATTGTATTGAAGTATCATTAGTTTTATAAATAAGTCACAAAATGAAACAAAAGACTAAAGAAATTATACGAAAATATCTACTGTTGCGTGCTTTAGCCAATAAAAAAAGACGTGCCATTTACATCCGTACCATCTTCGAAAATAGATTAATTCGAGGTGAACGATTTTTAGTTCGAGAACTTGAAAATGATCCCCAATATCACTTCAAGTACTTCAGGTAAATCTGTTAGAAAGTGTTCCAAAATACAGAAACTTAACCTAACCAGACATTGATTTTATCCAGAATGAACAAGGAGAATTTTGATTACATTCTTGAACAAGTTTCTCCAGTCATTCGGTTCAGGAATAATCACCGAATTCCAATTACCCCAATCGAGAAACTATCAATAACATTACGGTAATTAAATAAACCTGTACAGAAATCTGTGGGTTTAATAATAAAATAGCCTACTTTTTATTACAGATACCTTGCTACTGGAAATAGCCAAATCTCATTAGGCCTGAGCTACAGAATTTCGCCACAGTCTGTTTCACAAATTGTGCGAGAAGTTTTAAAGGCAATTTGCGAAAAGATGGCGCCTCAATACCTGGCAAAACCAGACACTGCTCACTGGAAAGTGTGTGAGCAAGGTTTCAGCGATGTTTGGAACTTCCCAAACGTTTGTGGGTCCATGGATGGGAAGCACATCAAAATTCAATGTCCGAAGTATTCTGGAACGACATTCTACAATTACAAGCACCACTATTCCATTGTCCTTCTGGCCATCGTAGACCCGTTCTACAAATTCTCAGTTGTAGACATTGGTGCTAGTGGCTCACAATCAGACGGCGGAGTCTACTTACGATCACATGTCAGTGCTGCAATTGATTCAAATAGCATTGGGTTTCCGAAGCCAAAGCCCGTGGGGGAGTCTGTTTTGCCTCACTTGATTGTAGCCGACGATGCATTTTCACTAACTACAACCATTATGAAACCTTATCCCGGTAAATTTTTGTCAAAAGAAAACAGGATCTTTAACTACAGGCTCTCCCGTGCAAGAATGACAACAGAGTGCGCATTCGGAATACTCGCTTCAAGATTCAGGATACTGAGAACTACAATAATTGCAGAGTTAGACCTTGTCAAGTTAATTGCTCAAGCAGCAGTAATCCTTCACAACTTCTTGGTGTCGCAGAGTGATTTAAACACGATTACCATCGATTCACATAATGGTGAAGTACTCGGTAATTGGAGAGAAAACGAGTTACCAGGATTGACAAGCCAAGGAACCAACTTTTTTTCGGGTTCTGCTTCATCCGTGCGAGATTCTCTGAGGTCGTATTTTAATTCAAACGGCAGTGTGTCATGGCAGGAATTTAGAATTTAAAACACTAAAGCCGACAGAGGATGAACTCAAGATGATCTTATTCACTGATTTTTATATAGTTGTAAAGTTCAATTAGATTTCAAATTTTTCCAGCATCGTACCAAATTTCAAATAATAAATCCTTACTAAAAATCTGTAATCTTCAAAGTTGGCTAATTTCCAGGTCATGAATCATCGTGTTTATCTGAAACTGTGCTTGCAAGTAACACTCACGACCAAATTCGCTAAGTTTCCGCATCTTATGTGCAATCACAACACCATAAGCGTCAAACTCGTCCTCCTTTTCATTTAACTTCTTAAGAATGTCTTCTTCTAAAGCACCTTGAGCTTTTCTCTACAATGATAAAAAGGCCATTACCACGACGTATTTAGATCAGTAACTAATCTCGAACACACCTTTCCGAATTTTGAGTGACTCCTGTGTGTTGTAGTTTCCTTGGCGCTTGGAAATACTTCTCCAGGTACTGGCGAAGGTGGGTCTGAGTTTGTGTCTGCATAAGCAGCTGATGATTGGGAGTTCTCGCCCACTGATTGGCTCCCATCTACCAAGTTTTCTTCATTGGTTAAGTTTGAGTAATTACTTGAAAAAACAACGAACTTAGAAACTAATTGTTTATAAAAATGTGTTTAAAAAGTACTATTTTTACTTTTCGATTGGTTCAATGTCTCCTCGCAAAAACATCATGGAATTCTCGTGCCTAAAAAATGGTTTTTTCCCGTTGCTACCACTTGGTTTCTTCAACTTCAGCAAAAACCGCATAAACTGGTTACGTAGAGAAGTCCAAATTGATTTACATCTTTGTGCTGAAATGAAATGATTATGTAAACAATTAGAAAATCGTATGTCATTTTTCTATTGTAAAAATCGTTAATTCTCACCGTCAATATCCAGAAAAACACCAACTTTTCTCCAGCTATTTTCTCTAGCCTTTTGATTTTTGTACTCCCCATGCACTTTTGACCATAAACACTCTTCCAATCTGACTGAATCAATTAATTTCTCTTCGATTTCAGCACTAATCAGTTCAAACTCTGCCATTCCAAATTCTTACAAAGCAATAGTGATTTGTGGAAGTAGAAAAATTAAAGTTTACAATCAATCAAGAAAATTGTAAATTTTAAAATTATTTCAAAAATAAGTTTATCCCGCCAAAAAAAGGGAAAGTTGAGACATTTTTATTACGTGCGCCAAGCATGCTCTTCCGGTTGTAGAGCTAGGCTCTACAACCGATAGAGCACAGTACAACCAGAGCAAAGTGCAACTCTGGGTACTTGCTCTGCTCTGCCCGTACTCTTAAGAGCACGACTAGCGCACGCACAGAGCAAGAGCACGGTAACTCTGGGTCCTGAATTTAGCTTAAGCACTGGGCACAGCCCAGCACAGCATGAGTAAACCACTGACTCTGGATCCGGCGTTATCCCTGCAAAGCTAAAACCGTACCTCTCGTCAGGTTAGAGTATTTTACCAGTGTGATTTAGGCACGTACAAATACTTAATTATATTAATAGCTCATATGTCGACGACCCATAGTCCAGGGGGTTAGGACCAGTGTCCTAACTTGGTTAGGACCATTGTCCTAACTTGGTTAGGACCATTGTCCTAACTTGGTTAGGTGCCAAAATAAAAAATCCTTGCACCAATATAGTAAAAAATAGTGGTGGTGTGGTAGTGGTGAGTGGAGGCCTGGGAAGTTGCGATTGTGGAGGCTGAAAATGGAGGCTGACCACTCTCCCCCACTCACTAGCACACGCAAGACCTTTAGGCAAGTGCCAAAGAGCATCCTACAAAAAATTTTATAGCTCATTTTGCCAGTTTGATTAAAGGATTGCTCACTAAGGCCGATTACTAGCTTCCAGAATTTTAGGAGTCGATTGTAACTTAAGAATAACAATTAGAATAGAAGCGGATGCGTATTCTAAAAGGTAAAATTAGTGAAGGTCTAGCGGTAAAATTATTGGTTTTCATGATCTGCCAAAGTTTAGAGCTCACTTTAAGAGAATTATAATTCGTCAATATCGCTTGAAAGTCATTGTAATTGGCAATTAGGGATAGGCGTTTCAGTTTTGTTTTGTTTCCACAAGGAAACGAAAACGGAAACGAAACGAAATTTTTTTTTGGAAACAGAAGCGAAACGAAAACGGTAGAAAATTCTATCAGTGCGGTATTGTGGGCCATTGGTTCGAATTTTTGTGCAAAATATACACGAAACGTTAAAAAAAGTCAATTCTTATGATTCATAATTACAAATCAATATTAAATCATCTATTAACCTAAAAATTTAAGTATTTAAATTAATATTTTGCTAAAACTTTTGCTATCAAAGTTGAATCACATTCGAAAATTTTGTTCATAAAGTAAACCTGGATGCACTATGACTTTTGTAATGCGTAAGCTTATCATAATCATTGCAGTAAAAAGCGATTTTACTGTGTTTTTTCTAGAAAGTAGCCAATTTTGAGTTGCGGGAAGTACATGTTTGAAGATTTTTTTTACAAAATCATTGAATATGCACAAAAAAGGCAATATTTGAAATAATATATGAAGCAAAATATGCAATACATAAATTCAACAATATTTTGTTGTAAAATTTTACCTTTTTTCGCCTATTTCCTCATCTCATTTAAGAAAAAAATCTTTACCGTTTCCTCCAAAAAGGAAACGGTACGGTTCCAAATTGGAAACGAAAATAAGACGGATTTTCATTTCGTTTCCGAAAATTTGGAAATGAAAACTAAACGGAAACGGGCTTCGTTTCGTTTCTGGAAACGAAACGTGCCCATCCCTATTGGCAATTGACGGTAACTAAAATTATTCTATAAATCATTGCCCAATTGTCATCACCTTGTTTAGTAAACATTTTACGAGCTGACTAACAAGAAATTTATTGACGGGCTCTCAGAAGTTTTCTATTTTCTACAAAACAAGAATTAATTTTGCAAAAAAAAACTTCAAGATCTACAAATTAGATTTTAATATGTTTGACACTCAGAAACAATGAGCTTGTTGGTTTACAGAATAGTATTGCCAACCCAGCCATATTGACAATGAAAAATGATCAGATATGTTCTTCCTTGATCTGTATGTAAAGTAATTGAAGATATCGAGATAATCTTTCTTAACTTTTAGTTAAACTGTTCACCTTCACTGCTTTGATACACTCGCTGCGTTTAATGTAACCTTGATACAACTTTGGCACTACGCCACCAGAATAATTATAATGGCAATATAATATAATGTTTAGCATAAATCATGTTCATCATCAATTACCCAATCCTGCTCTACGTCGCTAAGTGGCGCAGATTTTTATAGAGTTTTAATATCATATCATGTAATGCATAAAGGGAATAAAATCAGATGTAACAAGGCAACGAAACTACCTAAAATTGAGGACTCTCGGATCCCTTACACTTGTTGGCAGCTAAGTACCCTTCGTGAGCCATGGAAGCCATTAAGAGGCGTGAGAGCATGAGCACTGGTTTGGCATCTAGTTGCATATAAAATATATCAGGGCAGTCCAAAAAATATATTAATTCCACATATTTTTTACACAAGTTATATTATCCCAAATCGCGTGAGCCTATTTTGCCTCTCAAATATCAATATCAATTTTTTTAAAGAATGATTTTATAAATTTATAAAGCAAGCATTGAACAAAGAATATTAATTATATAAAGGACTCCCAGAAGTCATCTAAGAAGCCTAAAAAGTATTTATTTCATATAACCAAAACAAATTTTGTTGTACTTTACTTGAGAGTTAATTATACATATTCATTTCTCAAAAAAGTAGATGACATAATTGATTAAATATTTTGGTAATTTAATTACAAGCCCTTTAAGGGTCCGTTCCCATACGGCGTTCAATTCAAGAGACTTATGAAAGATATCTGAAAAAATATATTCAGTTCAGTTAACTTGAGATTGGACATGCAGACGGACAGGTTTTGCAAAAGCATAAAGTAGCTACCACTTCTTAATAATCAGCGCCAGAGCTCGGATTGACATCACTAATATAAATTGTTACATAGAACACACCCACTTCAATACGTGTGGGTCAAATGAATATAAAAAAGTAACAGTTTTCTCTGAAAATAGTTAACTACGTCAAATCGTTTTTCTTCGGTATCAAAAGCCAAACTTGGAACATATGTTTGCACTAAACCATTAGGTGTTTGCTGTACTTTTCGTAAGAGTAGCGAAGGGTCTTGACCCAGATTGCGACACGGCAGCATGTGAATACCATGAACAAAAGCTCGATGCCTGCAAAATGGAATATCAGAATCTTGAAAACAAAACATCATTCATTACCGCCGGCACAACTCTGATGGGTTATCCGTTGGGTATGAAGATGGCAACGACAGTCGATGGAGACTTCAACTTCTTCAAATGTTCCTCGTCAACACTTCAAATTCTACTCGCCATTTACCTTCCGCAAAATTCAGACCTTAATAAATGCGGGAATGAAGCCGCTGAAAGTACTTGTGGTTGCATTGATGTCACCAAGTCGCCTGTAATCGCTGTGTAAGTAAATACGCCGTGTTTAAAAAACACATATCTGTAGCTTCATTTTACCCTATAGGTGTACTGGCAAGCGTCTATGTGGAGTAACCGTGGCAAATGACGTTTTCAACAGTGAAAAATCTTGTACGGACATGGAACTTAAAGTTTTATAGAAGTGCAAGGCTCCTCCTTCAGGCTCTTTTCCTTGGCAATTCTAGATATTCACTACTCCAAATACAAATTATTATGTTTCATCGTATATTTCAAACGAATTGAATAAATTGGGACTCAAAAGCAAATTTACAACAGTGTAAACGTTAATCTGTAGAGTAAATATTATGCTTCATGTATTTCGCACAGTATTAAAACAATGATAATTTAAGTTAAATTCGAGTGTGAGAGAAACCAGACCGAGGCATTGAAATGAAAGTTCAACACTACTATTTGAAGTTTGAGTTAAAGTAAACCTGAGTGAGTAAATTGTTACATCCTAGATATTAAATAATGGTTTTACTTTACCGATCTAGCACACAAAGGTTACTTGGTTTAGTTGATCGTGGCGTCAGTAAATTTGTCTCTTTTTAAGAGCATTATTTTCCAAAAGTAATGTGGTTTTTAGAAAGGGCAAAATCGTGATTTTCCAATCTCGCATAAATTAGTGTTATAGAGGTCGTCGTGTAAGTTAGCACAAAAGTCTATGTTAGCTATTTGTGTTTAAAAATTTCAGTATTGTACAAAAATATCAATTAAGGGATAGGTATGTTCTCACATTTAAATTATCATGAGCAAGTATTATTGCTTTGGGTTAAGATACTCCAATACTAGTTAAGCGCCTTCCGTTTAAATTATGACAAATGCACAAAAGTTCCAGGCGTATTGACACAGCAATTCTACTTTATGATTAATTGTTTTATCCCAATCACATCCTAAACGTATTTTTTTTTTGTAATTTCGTCGTACAATTTTGTTTAATATCAAAGAAGACCCAGTTGCAATTTTGCTAGTTTTGTCACACATTTTTTATAGCATTTTCTTTTGCAAAGTAATTTAAAAAAAAATTTTTAGTACTACCATGCAAAGCTTTATTCGGAAGTATATTTGGAATTTGTTAAAACTAGGATTTATAGTGTATTTTCTGCTAACATTTCGATGGAAAACATTCCGAAAATCCATGGTATATTGAATGCATGGAAGTTTGTCAGAAAAGATATAGCGAGAAGGAATAAATTTGGAACCCTGTGAAATCTTGTTGCTATGAGAATAGAAAATACTATGGATGCAAATGTGACAATTTGTAAATAAAAAAAATAGAAAAATGTGTAACATCCCGCCAGTAAAACACTTCATATGCATTTAACATATATCGCAGAGAAAATATTTTGACAATATTTTTAGAAGGTCAATTTAACTACAAAAGTAGTTCGAAAAGTTAAGCGCGTAAAATGCCTCTGCAATTTATTGTCATCAATTGGACTATTAATTAATGATTAGAATTAGAAGTTTGCGCAACTACATTTGGGCAAGTAGTATTTGAAACACCGAGGTGGCAGAGTTAGGAATAAAACAACAACAAAAATCAAGACTTCAAATGCAAAGAATTGTGCAAACCAATTTAATTTCTTTTCTTTTTTCAATGCTCTTTGACATTTGCCTAGGGCCTGGTCAACATGTTTGCGTGTGCTAGCGAGAGGGTGGTTTCGGCCAGTGAGTTGACTGAGAAGTTCCGAAATCAGAAGCTAGGCAATTTCTGCTGGGCAATGGACGTGGGGTTGACTACCAAGGAGCCTCTTGCTTAGGCAGAGGCTGAGCACCACCTTCCGCATACCCACCCATCTTCAGCCTCCACGACCGCAACTTTCTAAGCTTCCACTCACCACTACCACACCACCACTTTTTTTTTTACTTTGCTCTCTGCTGGGATTAAATCTCGGCACCTACCCAAGTTAGGACAAGGGTCAGGGGGTTTCTTTAATTTTAAAAACAAATCAGTTGAGAAAAAACATAAGATAAGGTTATACTAAACTAGTATATAATTTTAACAGTGTTCGCTAACTTTGAAGAAATTTACTGTCTCACTCGCTGGGCTTACTTTTCCCTTATTTCAACATTGAATTTAAAAGTAGGACGAAATTCGAATAGCTATGATACCATTTTAATATAACGTTCAGCATAAACCATGTTGGCATCTATTACGAAAACCAAACTCATGTGTTTTAGTGACGCAAAGAAAATTTAGAAATTTAAAAATATAATATCTAATGCACAACTATGCAAGAAAACGGATTCTACAAAGTAACGATACCCCATATACTTTATACTGCGCTCTTAGAAATCTTAGATGCCAATATCGTTAGCCCTATAACTTTCTCATTGGATTAGAGACAAAGATATGGGTATCCTTTTACCACTGATTGGCATTTTGCAGACTGCAAAATGCTCTGCTTATCGTTTCTAGTATTTTATTTTAGAACCACGGCCCATCGTTCTGGAGGTTAAGAGCCTTCTCCTAACTTGCACTGTGCCGGGTTCGCGTCCCGGGACCAGCACAGCAAACAAAAGTGTTGTTATGTTTGTGGTGGGTGGAAGCCTGGAAAGTGACGGTCGTGGAGGATGATAGGCGATGGTGATTGGATCGGTAAGCGTAGGCAAATGTCAAATAGCAAGAGAAAACAATATCACTTTTTAGACAAAAAATTTGAGATTTGGCATCATAGTAAAAAGCCTAACAACCTGTTTGCCTTAAAAGTTTTTCTTACAAACAAATATTTAAAAAAGAAAAATTTAACTTAAGGTACTACTTTGAGATCTTATAAGGGTCCCTTCATTCTACCCATATGCGGCATTCAAGTCAAGCGGTGATTTGTAATAGTAAGAAGCTTGAAAATTTGAAAATTACGCTAAAATAATTAGTTCATTATTTAGTTTGGTTAACTGTTCTGGAGCTAAATAAAGCCGATAAGTGAACAGACAGACATTACAAAAATATATAGTGCCTCTTCATGCTTAACAATCAGCTCCACAGCTCCGATTGACATCACTAGAATAATAGTTATATAAAACACACGTCACTTCATGTACTTAAACCCAACTACGTCCGATAGGTATAAAAAAGCAATTTTTTTTATCAGAAAATAACACTAGTTGCGAGCAAGTCATTTGGTTTGACTCAAATATGTACTTCATAAATTATTTGATGTACGGCGTTCTACTCGTACGCGTCGCGAAGGGGTTTGACTTCCAGGACCTTGACCCCAATTGCAATACACCATCGTGCCAACACTATGAACGTAAGCTCGATGTCTGTCGGAAGGACACAAAAGACGACAAATTATCCCTTCTTGAGGCCGGCACAACTCTGGTTGATAACGAATTAGCTGGAACGACAGCAGTGACAAACGATGGCAACTTTATCTTCCTGAATTGTAGCTTTCCGGCTAAATTGGCAATTTACCGTGCCATCTACGTTCCACAAAACTCAGAAATTGATACTTGTGACAACGAAGACGGTGAAAATTCTTGTGGTTGTATTGATGTGATTCAGTTACCCGTACTTTTCGCGTGAGCAATTGCACATTATTTTAGAAATGATACATTTTTACTCTATTTTATTAAATAGGTGTAACGGCAAGCGTGCATGCGGAGTAACCGTTGCAAACAGCATTTTCAACAACGAAGGATACTGTAAAAACATGAAACTACAAGTGAACTTTGTTTGTGCAATACCTCTGCCTGGGTTAGCGCCACCATGGTTTGTAAGCATATTTCCTCAACAACCCAAATACCTTTTACCAGTATAAATAAACTGTTTCCATAAACATTCAAAAACTTTACAATTTGTAAAATCGAATTTCTTAAATAAATTGTAACATCACGCGGTTCCAAGCATAGACTTCAAGTATTTCAAGCATTTCAGTGGTAGAAATAGATTTTTAGTTGTATGACAATTTGTTCTATATAATTTAAACAACTTTTATTCAAGAATCGTACTCGAATCTATATTCTAGTGTGGGAAAACTAGGCAAATTAAAAGCATTAGATATGATTATGTGAACTTCATTGGAATCAATTACATCAAACAAAACTTAAAGCCACTGTGTAAGACATTGATTTACTTTTCTGATCACCTAACAGCTTTACTTTGACCAAAGTGGCGTTAATATAGTTTTTAAATCTTAAAAAAAAACTAGACTTATTCTGCAGAAAAACTAGGCAGTAAATTTTTATCCTATTTGAAGCGTAACTTTTTGCAAATTTAAAGAAGATTAGCAGCGTAGCAGTTTCTCATTTAAAATTTCCCATCTCTTCAAATTAAAAATTACTATATCTGTGTAGAATGATGGTTAAAATTCCATAAATCTGTCGCATTTTCTGAAACTGTTAGGCTTTTTCTCCAGCAGCCCTCCTGCACACTGCTCTCCTTTTAGCGTAGTGATAATATTGTTTAATTTTAGAGTCTTGATCAATAAACAATGTAGCATTGTTTATTGCCTTTTTCAGCGCAACATTGAGTAGGGCTTTCATTTTCCTGGTCAAGTGGTTAGTCCCTGCACTTCTGTAAGGGAGTTTTGTTGAGGCTAGGCGGTCATTGTTTACCAAGTGCAAACACAGGCCTGGAAACCACATTTGTGTTGTTTAGGGGTAATACCACGTAAACATGGTTCTTCGCCTTGTCGAAAAAAGCTCGTAGTTTTGCTCCTTTTGGTATAAAATTTCAAAATGAATTGTGAATTCCTGAGTAAACCCTTAAGGGGTGTATTACATTCAGGTTCCATACTTGTCAAATTTCTTGATGCAGTATTTGTGTAATTTATCAAAAGATTGCATGTTAAAGTAGTGATAATTATGGGTTGTATAATTGCTTGACGTGCATTAGATCCGAGAAGAGTGTGTTTTACTTTGGTTTTCATGTCATTTGCAAGTTGGAAGTTGAAAGTTTGGTGCGTCAAAATTCTAATGCGATTATCGGAGTATTATTGACGCTGATTTCTACTGTGCCTGATACAATTTACATGACCTACGTTGTTTCTTGTTATTACACCGGCTGTTCTGCAGTTCTAAATTCTGATGCTTGAAATGACGCTCTTTGAAAGGAATACATGATCAAGAAAAATATTCTCCGTCTCTCACATACATATTCTGCTGTAGCGGATTGATGTAAAAGCTTTTGAAAATAATGTTCACAATCTTGAACCTTTACTAATCCCGCTTAATTTCCTTTGGGGAATTGATCTGACAAAGATTAGAAATCGAAAAAAATTAGTGGTAGACTACCGGTGGCCCAGGCATTCAAAAACGTTGACATTTAAAATTTAAAGCCCCCTAAACGGCACTAAAAGCTATATAAATGGCGATATGTATGGACCAGCAGTTTGTCATGACGAGTCGACTACTCGGTTGCATAATCCTGCATTTTCAGTCCTTTAAAGTTTTTCTTTTCAGGGGTGCACGTTTCTTTCTTTTTTTAAAGAATTTTTATAAAAATAAACCGCGGTAAAACGGTCAATCAACTAGCGGAACATTAGACACATGATATTAGACATTAGACTATTGTTAAATTTATTAGAATGAAACCAAATTTTTTTAAATTAACAGTTTTACTTCCATCACATCATGAAAGCCGTTGCTTTCGTTGACCAACGGAGTTACGATAGAGCAATCCTTGACTAGCATGGGAACTAGCACTCTCTGAACCAATTTTGACTTTTATTTTGTTACTAAACAGTTTATGTATATGTATAAAACAGTATGCTGAACGCAAACACGAGATCAAATTTATCAAAAAATCAAACACAAATTAGGGTACGATGGCGACAAAAAGGAAATTGGCTTATAATTGGTGTACAATTGGTGTATAATCACAAATTTGTACATTTTAAGCTAGTCTATTTTTAAGTAAATCATTCAATCGTTTATTTAACATTTGGTGTAAGCCATTATCAACACGATTTTAAAAGTAAGTTTCAATGCAACCCTTACAATATTAATACAAAATTTCTCTTATATTTCGACGGTTCCATATGATATAGGTTCCTTTCTAATTTCAGCATCTAAGCCCTTGGTATAATGCATTTAATAATAGATGGACATTTGATACCTTTGGCGTATGTTAGAACCAAGGGATCACTTCCGGTGTTGATATCAAGGATCACAAGGGACGCAAATCTGAGAACACGAAATCGGTAGAACTGTTTTTTAGTGAAATCAAGGTGGGACAAAGAGACAGACAGATTCAACAAAAACATAAAGTAGCTATAACAACTACTTAATATGCTACAGAGCTTCAATTGTCATCACTTGGATAATTGTTATATAAAACACACGTCACTTTACGTACGTAACATGGGTCAAAACAATATAAAAGGCAGCAATTTCACTGATAATAATACCAGTAGAGCACGTCAAGTCGATTTTCTGTTTTTGTCACCTATAATAACGTTCGAAAATGGCTGCAATAAACTATTTAGCGTACGCAGTATTTATCATAGGCGCTGCACAAGGGTTTGACTCCGAGAATCCGGAACCAGTTTGCGACACATTTACGTGTAGGGCTTATAAAGCATTTTTCGATACCTGTCAAATAGACCAACAAGATCGAAGAGACCAACTATACAATATTACGGCCGGTACAAATATTCTGGTTGATATTGTAAAGGGGACAAGGACAGCAATCTCAGCTCTTGGAAATTTTAACATCTTCCTTTGTAGTACAACAACTTCAATTCACATACAACGCGCCACCTACGCTCCGCAAAATTCCGAAACTGATACTTGCAGCGATGAAGACGATGAAAATGGTTGTGCTTGTCTCGATGTCACGCAGTCACCCGTAATTGCTGAGTGAGTGATCAACCAAATTTTAAAACTGATAGCTTATAACTCAATTCTACTAACATAGGTGCAACGGCAAAAGTCAATGCGGAGTACCCGTTACTAACAGCGTTTTCAAAAAGATTCCACAATGTGTCGACATGGAACTTAAAATCGAGTTTAGCTGCAAATAGGTAGATGCAAAAACACTATTCGTGCTAATAGTTTATTATAAGTTCCAAATTTGTTGATTAAATACTGACATCACCTGAAATTAAAAAGTTGTTGTAAACATGGATTTGTATGTAATTGGTATATTCAACATAGTATCCACAAGATTCCATCAATAGTTTTTAAGGAGTCTTTGCTCGTGTATTAGGAAGTAAACTATAGAGAGAAGTGTTAAAAAAGTTGCCCAAAAACCGAAAATAAAGCTCTATAACATTACCAAGACATCAAAGCATGGTGGTTATAGTTGATCATGAAACAACAATCTTTGGCTTCAAAATAAGTAGAGTCAACGTTGTCAACATGCGTGTGAAGAATTAATAGCAGCTTAAGTTTGGGTGTGAGATTCTATGACATAACTTCAAGGTCATATATTATGCTAGGAAAAGATTGTTCATAAAATAGTGTTGGAGTATTTATTTTGATAGTAAGGTTAGCGAACTAAAATATTGGATTCTGTCGAATGGGAAAGCAATAGCGTCTTGGTTTGGCTCTCTTGACGTAAGAGGCACCTGGACCCGTTGTTAACACGAGTAATCTTACATTTTGCTTTTCTAGGGATCGAATCCGGAATCCATTTTCCAAACTCAACAATCTTTTGCAAGACTAAAATACATCTCAACCTTAATTGAAAGCAAACGTTGACAGTAAATGGCGTCAACTATCTACCACGATGATATATTTGGAGGCAATTGCTTTGGTATTTTATACAATATACATTACTGCGTAGTTTCTTTTTATTGTCCCAGCAGCTCTGCAGTTCAGCGTTATGGCGCTAAGATTTCCATACTTCATGAGTTTGTGTGGAAGAAATAGCTATTTAATAGTAGTATTTTTTATACAACACTATTGATTTACAGCCAATTAAAATGTATTGCATTGCATTATGACAAGAGAATAAGCCCACAGCCCGTAGTCCGGGGGGACTACAAAACTGATTTGTTTTTAAATTAAAGAAACCCCATGACCCTTGTCCTAACTTAGGTAGGTGCCAGGATCTAATCCCGGCACCAGCACAGTCAGCACAGTAAAAAAAAAGTGGTGGTGTGGTAGTGGTTAGTGGAGGACTGGAAAGTTGCGGTCGTGGAGGCTGAACATGGGTCGGTATGCGTAAGGTGGTGCTGAGCTTCTGCCCAAGCAAGAGGCTCCTCACTGGTCAACCCCGCATCCATTGCCCAGCAGAAAGTCCATTAGCTTGAGACCTGGAAACTTCCCAGTCAACTCAACAGGCCGAGACCACCCTCCACCACTCACTAGCACACAAACGAGTCAAGTATACAGTAAATCTTTTTGCATTGAATACACAATACAGCGTTTACCGCTAGTTTTCAGATTTGTGTTTAGAATTTTAGAACTAAAATTTTAGGATCTAACATGCGAGCTTTAGTTTCTAAGCCTAGTGTTTTGATGGCTTATATAACAGATAGATAATAAAAAGAACCGTTTACAAAGTATGTTATTTACAACACCTCGAAGTTATTCCTAAGTATCCTAATACATTTATTTGTAATATCCCGCCATTAAAATATTTAATAATGCATTTAACGTATATTGTAGAGAGCTTATATTTATATATATATATATATATATTGCTAAAAATTGTGAAAAAGGTATTTTACGTTTTCTAAAGCATCTTTCGTACTTACATTATCAATTATATATATATATATATATTTATTTT